>JAPYXV010001796.1:0-13751 GCA_028533065.1 Trachops cirrhosus | reverse complement strand
CTTCCCTTTGAGAGGCGCCATGCCTGCCCCTCTCCCCGTCTCTCTCACACACCTTCCACGTCGTACTTCAGAGAAGAGCACAGGAGCCGAGCAGGCTCTTCGACAAGGTGTGTCCAAGTCACTAAAACAACCGTAAGAAACAGTTCCCGTCCCATGTCCAATGGTGTGGCATCTCGCTACGAAGCTGGGGCTCCGTAGGCTATAAATTACCGGTCAGCTAACAGTTAATTGTGACCTGGAGCAAGATTCAGAATTTGCAAAGGTTATGATTAGCTGAGCCTAGAGAATGGCTCCA
This sequence comes from Trachops cirrhosus, assembly GCA_028533065.1. Classification (NCBI taxonomy): domain Eukaryota; kingdom Metazoa; phylum Chordata; class Mammalia; order Chiroptera; family Phyllostomidae; genus Trachops; species Trachops cirrhosus. The sequence continues at coordinate 13,456 of JAPYXV010001796.1, read as the reverse complement.
GTCCGGGTGCTGGCAGCGGATCAGAGCCTGACTTAATGGGTCTCCCCGCGGGGGTGGCGGCGCGGGGCGGGTGGCGTTCTGTCTTGTATGGTGGGTTTTTCAAGAGCTGTTACCACTCTGTGTTTTCCTCCCGTGGGCTCAGGCCCACTGGTAGCTCTCAGATGGTTTATAAGAATGTTCCCCAGGATAACTAGGTCTCAAGTAAACATTTCATATTGGCAACTTCACCAATAGCAAAATATTGTGGTCTTGAAACCAGTTCCACCCCAGGTGTCTATAAATTATCAGATCTGGAACCTGCAAAATCGCAGTGTGTCACGGTAGAGTCAATGCTTCTTTGTTACATTTCTTAAGGGTGTAAATTCATGTTTCTTTCTGTGTGGTTCCTGATGTGGTTGGAAATGAATTTAAAATGCCAGTTTATGACTTTGATAAATCTCTGGGGTGCACACACACCACACTCTTCAGCCGAGGCAGTCGGTTAAGTGCTAGGAGCTGGAAAATTATGAGGAATTATTTTCATCTCCTAAGAAACTGACTCAGGGGCTTTTGGTGGGTGTTTGATCTCAACCAACAGGAAAAACAATGCGATTTCATTTTCCCTCTCTAAAACATCCTTTTAAGGAGACTCCACATTGGCAGAGGCACTGGGCAGCCTGACAAATTGCATGGCTCCAGGCTGCTGAATCGAGCTGAATCTCAATTTTATCATCAAACGAAACTGGAATGTGGAAGGCAAAGAAAAGAGAAGGAGAAGAAGAAAGGAAAAGAAACAAACTCTTTCATCAGAAAGAACCACGTTAAAATTCAGCCTAGAATTTTATGTGAATTGTGAAAGTATATGACACAAACTTATTAACAGAGTGTCACTTTATGGACCTCGTTTGAAGCAAATGAAAATCCTCTTTCACATTCATTTCTCGTTTAGGCAAGTGCTGGATTATACGGGGTCATCAGAAAGTCGTCCCTGAAAACCTGGCTGCTGTTAAGAGCAGGTGCCCAAGGTGTCGTGGTCCCCCCTGGGAGCCACCACCAGAAGGGGGCAGCAGACAAGGTTTCATGTTTTCCAATTTGGGTGACTTTTTTTTAACTGGGCCTTACTGCTTTAATGTCCAACGTTTTCATGTTGAAGCTCTGCATGGAAACACTGTTCAACTTGAATGTCTCCGTGACCAGGGTGTACAGACGGCGCCCTGCCCCGGGCGTCCGCCTCTCTGCCCAGCGGTTCCACAAAGCAGCTTTGCTTTCCTAGCCTCAGTGCCTCTGAACTGCCTTCTGTTTCCTCCTTGATTGCAACCGTGGGCTGTCATTCTTCCGCCTACCTGCTCCGTCTGACTAGTGCCCTGCAGCCTCTCATCCCGTTCATCTTAACCTGCATAAACTGGATCGCAGATAAAGTAAGGCTCTCAAATTACGAAAATCACTAACAGCCACTCTGAGTTAAGGCCAAGGGCCTGATGGGGACAGGAACTTCTGGAAAGGCTGCCCAGCAGCTCAGGGGCTGCCTTTGGGGCGGGGGGCGGGGCTGGACTGGGGCTTGTTCCGGCCAAAGACTCAGTTTGACCTTCAGCCCCGGGACACTCAAGCACGCGATGTGTGCTTCACAGGTGGCTCGCTGGCCGGGAGAGGCAGCCGGCGAGTCGGCTGTGCGTGGGCTCAGGCCGGGATGGGGCTGGAATCCCGCTCCGGCTGGTGGCCAGCTCCGGCCATGTGACCCAGGGCTGTCCCTCCGCATGCACCTGGGGAGAAACAGCGGGGCCTGCTCACGGAGGTCACGAGCACGCCCATCTAAGCGTGTCTGGAAAGGGCTTAGATGTGAACTTAGTGCTCGTATATAAAACAAAATAAGTCTCACCTAAGTGGCTACTCTCACTCAGAGAGGAAATATACCTACGTCTGCTGTGGCCAGTCCACCCAGCAAACCCAACAAACCGACACCGGCCGCCCACACTGTGCGGGGCGGCTCTAACTGCACCGCCGCGGTCACCAGGGAAGCCCCTTCTCCCCGGCGGCCTTGCGCTTCATCTCGACACGGGTGACATTTTTAGAGGCAACCTGAAATGTGGTCAACCCATTAATTAACAATGACCTTAACTCGTAAGAGTCCTTCAAGGGTTCATAGGCACTCTCCAACAGCTTTCTTTCTTCCATTCCATTGCAGCTGACATTTCACATGGACGTCCACAAAAAGGCTAAACGAGGGTTTTAAAAACTGGAATAGAAACCTGTGCTTGCCACGGAAAATCTAAAAATTCAGGTGAGCCTATGGAAAACAATTCACGCTCTCACCACCAGGCCAGGTCCCGCCTTCTAGGGTCCCATGTGGCCACCTGTGTCTGATGGTGTGGAACAGACACAGCTGTTGTGCAGATTAAAGTCTGGGGGCAGATCTTTCTGACACCCATTCATGTTAGAAATTTTAAAAACACAGGGTGGGGCAAAAGCAGGTGCAGTGCAAGTGCGTGAAACACAGTGGCATAGGACAGTGAGAAGGAAGCCAAGTTGTACCAGGACGCTACCCCGCCTCTGGTCACCCAGCCAGGCCCTTCTCACACGAGCCTGTGACTGCTGCGGAGTTCGTGGAAGCCAGGGCCCAAGGAAGGCAAGCTCCCGTGGGGTGTCTGGACGGGACCCTGGTCATGGGCCTGTCCCGTGAGACCTGCTGGGAGGGCCCCACTGGAGGGCCATCCGGTCCGATTTCTCCTGTGACTTTTCAATTCTGTGCTGGAACCAGAACTGTGACCTCTATTTCCCACAGCCGCACGTTGGCCACAAGGCCTGACACATACTTGGTCTTTAATAAAGAGGGAGAAGGAGAGGGAGGGTAACATTGCTGTGCCGGAGAAACACTGATCAGCTGCCCCTCACAGCCCCTCCACTGGGGACCTGGCCTGCCACCCAGGCCTGTGCCCTGACCGGGAATTGAACCCATGATATTCCGGTTCACAGGCCAGCGCTCAACCCACTGAGCCATACCAGCCAGGGCTCGGGAGCATATTTTAATGCTCATTCCATATTTCCCCCCAAGATTAATAAGAAATCTAAACATTGCCAAAGTTTCTGTCTTAAAAAAAAGAAGCGGGGTGGGGACAAACTTTAATGTTTCTTTGGTTACACACACTAAAAGCAGGAGAAGGGTTGGGGGTGGCACGTGGGCTAATGTCCAGAGGGGCCGCCGGGCTCCCCGTGTGCCCGAGGCACACAGAGGGAGTAGAGGGTGGCTGGGCTGACCCTGCATGCATCCCACTGCTGTCCCCTATCTGCCCAGGTCACCTGCCAAGTTCTCTGTCAACACTGCAGCCCCCAGAACCTGGGGCGAGGGGTGGGGGTGGTCTGCGCAGTCCTAACCGTTGCTCAACCCTAAGCCTGTCCCACTGAGAACCCTGCTGAGCCCTTCACGAGCAACGCAGGGTTAAGGCAGAGAAGATACTCTTCGAAGGCATGTGGCTGGAAAGTGTCTCTACTTTGTAACAGAGACCTAAAGGTAATGATAAACACGGCCTCAGATGGTCTTGGATGTCGCCCCCACAGCTATCACCGAAGCCATTGGTGGCGGTAGCCACTTACCTGCAAGGGGATCTCCAGTGCTATCTGCAAAGCCATTTTCTTCTCCCTGGAAACCAAAGAGCAACCGTCATTAAAATCATACCCGTATACAAATGGAGGTATTACCAATTTTCCAATTTAGTTAAATTAAATGTCCACCAAAACCTGGGGCGGGGTGATGAGTGTGAAGAATGGTATTATGACGGCCATGAACTCCGCGCCCCACTCAGAGGGTGAGGCTGCATGCTTCCTTGGCTGGGTCCTCAGCGCCCAGCATGGCCGGCCCGCCGAGGACACTCAGCAAATGTTTGTTAAATGAATGGCTGCCCCCAGTTTTAAAAAATGTATTGATGTATGCAACAGTGTGCTACTGTTTTATTTGTATTTCACCTCATGGATCATTTCCCTTATTGTGCTTCTCAGCTACTTCTTGGCGGGCTGTGTGTCAGGCCAGGTGATAATTCTTTCTTCGTGTCTTGTACTTTTTAAATACACACTAGGAAGCAGCAAAGAGAAACAAGCAACAGCGGCACCCAAATCTCGAGAGGTGATCGTGTCTCCACCTGTATGACGGGGCTCATTTTCATGACCAAGGCCCTGGGAGGGATGGACTCTGACCTTGAAGGGCGTGTGTGCAGACGTGTGTGTGTGTGTGTGTGTGTGTGCACGCATGAGTGTGTGTGTTTACAGCCCTGTCAGCAGACAGCAGCCCCAATCTGTGCTGCTGTTAACCTCATCTCTGACACCTCGGCTAACACGGCCCCTACACCCTCTGCATTGCAGAAGAACTCCAGAGTGGGTCAGAAGCCCTGGTTTCCCTCCAGCTGCCTTATAACCAGGCGCACGGCATCCCCACACTGGTCTCCGTTCCTCGATTGTACAGCAAGATGGATGACAGGTGAGAACCGTCGTCTCTAATTGTCCTGTGTCCTCGGATCTTGGTGCATTTCACCCTTAAAGATGTGCTAACTCTCTGGTGTCGAATATTTTAAAGTCTTGTTCTCTCTGCTTTTAAGAAGCCTTTCTCCTCACAGCAAGCTCATAAATTCCCATGTCTCAGCAATGTAAACACACTTGTCTAATTACGAGTTAATTTTTTTTGCGTTCCTCCATCCCACCAGCTGGGTTTTCCCCTCACTCCATACTTCTTGCTTCTGTTTGAGTCTCTGCCACTGTCTCTCCTGGAACAAAGAGCTGGCTGCTCCCCCACACCTATTATAGTTTGCAAGAGAGAGAGGAAGCCTTTGAAAGAACAAAAACTTCCTACGTTTACAAGGCCAAGTCCAGAAGCTCCACGAGGCTGGGCTTCCCTCCTCACTGTGGAACAGGTGGTGCGGAGACCTGTGAGCGTGGCGTGGCCCTGGCAGGAGGGGCGGGGACACGCTGCTGCCACCATCACACTCTGCCCCCTGAACCGGACACGAGGAACCGAAACAGAACCTTCCGGAGGCGTGAGGCACAAACATTCAACTCGGCAGGGTCTGTGGTACGACTGAGGTCCCTGCTGAACACGGACTTCCCTTTAAGGCTACATAACACGGCATACTTGACTTCATCTTGCATAGTCTGGAGAAAACTTTTAATGAAGTCACTGTCTGGCCAGAATCGTCCCCATGATGAAGACAAGGGACCCGATGCAGAAGTACTTGTGAAGGTTGATGATGACGGAACTTAGGGTCATATCTGTGACCCCTGTTCTCGCTCTGATTACTGTTTCCGGTGGTTTTCTGGGAGTGAAATCGGAAAAGCCTTCTTTGTGTGGGGTTCAGGGTCTCGCGGAAACCGCATCCCTACCTCTACCCAACACCTGTCTACTGAGCAGCGTGTTCCCACGTTGGGCCCGGCAGACCAAGGAGAAACGCCCTGAACCCTGACCTCAGGGCCTGCCCTCCGCCACACTGGGGTCACAGAGACGCAGGAGTAACTAAAACACCGGCAGGGATGTGAGCTCCAAGAGGGAGATGGAGCTCATCAGAGAGCAGGGGTTTCTTCAGACAGAAACCCCCCAGAGGTGGCTTCTTTGAAGCAGAGGCACTTGAGACGAGGCCTGCTGAGGGTCTGGAGTGGGGGCTTGGGAGGAAAGGGCACTTGGCCAGAGGCCCACGGGAGCGGGCAGTAGCCCGGGGCCCCCGCGGGGCATTCTGTCACAGCAAAGGCAGTGAGAGAGCCGCCCAAGGGCGATGAGAGGGCAGAGGCGACCGAGGCCGGAGGGAGAATGAAGGCCTGTCGGAGGAGCAGGGCTGCACAGCGCACCAACGCGGCACCGTCATTAGAGCCCTGAACAGAGCAGGGGCCCCTCGGAGCTCTGGGTGGGGAGGAGACTCCGAGTGGCTGCGGGGAGGGGGGGTCCCTGGTGCTCAGGGACGGTGTGGAGGCCGGGAACTGGGGGTGCGACGGGGAAAGTAGGACTGACTCATAGGCAAGGGTGGATGAGACCCCAAGCCACTATCCTGGGGGAGGAAGGGACCAGGCTGGAGCCACCGCAGAGGTGGAGCCACTGGGGGCAGGGGAGGGGGGTTGGTGGGGGTGAGGGTGTGTGGAGGCGAGGTGAAGGGCAGGTCTGTCCCAGCTGAATCACGGTGCTGGGGTGGGGAGGCCCCCGCAGGAGAGGAAATGGTGCAGTGGTTGTGGAAGAAGATGCAGGTGGTGGAGAGTCAGGAGTGAGCTCACAGCCAAACACCCACATTTAGTGCAGGGGAGGAAGGAGAGAGGAAAGCAGACAACAGGGGTCACAGCAAGAGGTGACTGTCAAAAGTTGCAGGAAGGCTAGAGGCTCTGAGGAGAGGAGTGGTAATTTCTGAAGGCAGGACTGGCTGGCTTCCATCCAGGAGGCAGTGGGGACATGGAGGTGGCCAGAGGGGACAAAGAGATGACCGGCGCCCAAGCATGGCTGGAGGTGAGCTCCCCCAGCCCTTCTGCCTGCTGAGCTTTCCCGTGTCCTGAGCCCTCAGCTTAGGCACCACCTCTGGGAAACCGTCTCCCAAGTCCCAGTCTGGTCCTGTGCCCTGGGTGTGCCCGCAGCATCCCATATGGGTGCCCCACCAGGCCCTGGTTCCACTGAGTGTAGAGGTTTGAAGTGTCTCTTCTGCTCTAGGCTCTAACTACAAGACAAAAGATCTTATCCTGGTGACTTGTACACCTGAGACAGGTACCACCGCACACCTGCAAAGGGAGGCTGAGTGAGGGGTGGGGAGGAAAGGAGACTCCCAGCACCTGGGGAGGGACTCCCCACCACGCCCACCTTTCCCCCCTCCTGCTCTCTGGCCTCAGCTCCTCAGGGACCAGCTGCGTGAGCTCCACCCCACTTCATCCCTCTGGCCTCACCTGGATCCTGTGCACTTAGCCGCGGCCAGCACGTTAGTGATGTGTTTGAAAACACCCTAGATCTGTGCGCCGACTGTGGGCCCCTCGCCTGCCTTGGCGCTGGGATGGACCCCACTGCCTCAGCCTCGCCCTGAGCCTTTCTGAGCTCACGAATCTGATCTCAGTGGGGCCCCAGCTGCGCCTTGATTTTGTGGGAGAGACAAACAACTTAACAAAACATGGCACAGTATTCAGCTTTAAAAAGGAAGGAAACTGTGACATCTGCTGCACCGTGGATGAACCTTGAGGACATCATGCTCAGTGAAAGAAACCAGCCAGTCACAAAAGGATAACTATTATAAGATCCCATTTATGTGAGGGCCCTAGAGGAGTCAAATTTGAACAGACAGGAAGTAAAACAGGGGCTACCAGGAGCTGGGGGAGAGGGAGGAGGAGTTAAACTTCAGTTTAACAGGACAGAGTTTCAGTTTGGGAAGAGGAGAAAGTTCTGGAGGTGACAGCTGCACTGCAGCGCAAATGTTGTTAATGCCACAGAGCTGAGCACTCAGAAATGGTCCAGGCGGCAAATACATGTTTTATGTATTCCACCGCAATGAAAAATGCTCACCCCCTTAGTAAATTTGAGGGCATCGCAAAGTTAATACTGATGTTTTATATATACTCAAGTAGGCTAAAGACAAGCCCCATCTTGTAAAACTTTCCCATTGCAAATACGAGGGATTACCTGATGTTTGGGGAGAGGTGGTGGCTGCTGCCTGAAATTCTCTGGGCAGAAGGACAGGTGGGTGGTTACTCTGATCTGCACTCTGGTCAGGTCCCATCTCTGCTCAGGGAGCAGCAGGCACTGGGTGCTGCAGAACCCCCTGCAGACCACATCTGCTGGCTTCTCACCGGCTCCGAGAGACCCCGGGGCCAAGGAAATGCCCTGGGGACCCTCTGCACTCGGAGTGGGCCTGCGCCCCATTGCAGTCCACGTGGGGCCGGACAGAGGGCCCAGACACTGGCACAGGTTGGGGGAGGCGGCAACCGATGCCGAGGGACTGTCTTCTGCTGCGTTCCACTATTCTACCCTTAATTCTCTACACTCAGCTACCGGACCCAGAGTTCCACCTTCATTACTTGCAAACTGAGAAGAGTCTGCTTGGAAACCAAATCATCCCAGCTCACCGGGTGCCTGCAACTGAGACTGCGGGCTGAGAACCCGAGAAGCAATGCCTCCTGCAGATGACTTCACGCCGGAGGGACCCGGGGGGCCCAGGCCAGTCAAAGCAGAAAACCAGCATCTCCCTGAGGACCGCCAGCGCTAAAGCCTGACCTCTCTGCCTTAAGAAAAGACTTGAGGGAAGGGCTTTGAAAACAGGATTTTAAACGCTGAGGCGTGGACAGTAACAGGGCGCAGACAAGCACGGACTTAGCTGTCTCACTCAGAGGATCCTGTCAGGTCTTTCTATAGCAATTTATACCAGTTCTCTCTCCGCAAAGTAATTACTATTATTGTAATAACAGCTTGCACTTACTTTTTTATTTAAGTTTAATATACACATAGAAAACTGGCGTTTAGAAGTGAATCTAATCTAGGATCCATTTATCAAGTGCCTACGTAACGTCAGGGACCGTTCCAGTCCTGGACTGTGGGGACACAGGAGACAGACCCGGGCTGCCTCAAGTACACGCCATTAATGGAACAAGGACGTGACAGATATCAGTGCCACAAGGAATAACGTGTTACACAGGCATGGACGGATGCCAAGGGGCACAGAGGTCAGCCAGGCGTCAAGTGAGACCTCAGGGAACAGGGGGAGTTCCACGGGGATGAAAGGACAACACACGGAAAAACAGAAATTTGAATTAAATGCTACAGTGCTTTGCTAGGATGAGAGCAAACCTGCAGGTTTGTGTACATTTAGCTCTTTCTTCTCTCCAACGAGTTTTCTATCCGATTACAAGGAAGCCCTGCTACTCGGGAGGTGAAGTGGGGGTCAGGCGCAACCGCTGTCCCTGGCCTGCGAGGCCGGGCTCAGGTGTAATTTCACGCCTTTGCTCTGGTTCCAGAGATGAAAGTGGGGCGGTTTCCCTTTTTGTGTGAAGGATCGTCGGTTATTGTTCAAAAACACCACCAGTACTTTACAGGAGATTACGGTTTGCATGCGCACAGGCGAGCGGGCCGAGGACGCACGTGCAGAGGCAGCAGTCTGCCTGCACTCTCTCCCTTCGGGAGTCCGGTCTGGCTCTCCGGAGGCGGCGCTGCTGGGGCCCAGACCCCGGGGGGCGGGGGAGGGAGGCGATGCGGACGTGCGGCCACGAACCCGGGTTGTGGGCTCACCATTTTGGTCTAGAACCTTCCTGTGGCACGTTACGCTGTGGAACACTTGCTGTGGCACTTGGTTTGGCACGTCTCCCTCCCAGAGGTCCCTGGCTGCAATCTAGGGCACATTCTTGCGATTCCTCACTCATAGGAACCTACACAGAGATGTCTTTTAGCCCCAAACGATTCATCTTCAACTTGCTTTGTTTGTTTAATAATACGACAATGACATGTGGCAGTACTAATGTGGGGTCAGGGGACACTCCTCTTTTTCACGGTCTCACAGTATCACCCCCGTCACAGTGCCAGCATTTATCCACCTGCTTCCTGCCTCACTGCTCCGGGGACCTCCAGTTCGAACGCACTCTGCTCCGACTTCTGTAAGATCGAGTCCTTGAGTGGCCCTGCTGGATCCACCTGTCACACAGGCTGCTAAACAGTTTTCCAGAAGTGCTACCAATCTACACTCCCAACCTGTGCGAGGTGGCTGTCCCCGACCCCAGCACCAACTGGAAGTTCCAGTGAAATTCGAAGGCATTACACTCAATAGCACACTCAGTGGGACCAGGAGAGAATACTCTACGTCATGAGAAGCCATGAAGTCAAACAGAGCTGGCAGAACAGAGGACTGTGCGATTTCACTGGTTCATAAACAAACGTCCCTCATGCTGTTCTCAGGGAAACAGCTACCAAGGGCCAGAAAGCAGGCATTTTGCCCTTTGACCTATACAAGTCTCAGCACAAATATTTTATTTTGACTTGGCCCAAAAGTACAAAGAAGTCAAAGACAGAGATGTAATAGACTACATCAAATCCGAGTACTATGATTTCTTTTAAAATTTCATTTCTGGGAAGTCCATTATGGAAAAAAGTCTTCGAGGCCCTGAAATGATGGCTGTGGCTGCGGTGGGTGGCGTGAATAGTGGAGGGGGGGCACCTTGTTTCCTCTAAGAATCAAACATGGAGACGGCAGGTGGTCCTGGTCAGGGCTCAGCAGGGCAGCTTCGGCCCCAACCAGCAAGCTCCACCACAGTGCCCGGAGGCAGAAGGGGTGAGGCTGGGTCCGAGGCAGACCTGGGAGTCTGGGGCGGGGTCTGACCTGGGGGGGAGGTGCTGTGAGAAGGCGTGGACGCAGGAGCAGGGGACAGGAAGGCCACGGTCCAGGATAATCAGCTTAGTGTGGAGAAGGAAAGATGACCGACTTAAGGAACTGATGTGCCAAATGGATAGAGTCAGATCTTTACCTGCTGTAGATAAAAGTGTCTAGGGCATCAAAACACAGAAGTAAAGATCTGTGACTTTTAAAGACCCTCATCAACCCCACCTGGGATTACACCTGTTTTTGACATTCTGGTGCTTAGTGTATCTCTTCACCTATTTTCTAACGTGGCCTCGTCCCTCACCTCCCCAGAGGTGACACGGTCACCTCCACAGACTGATGGGAAGCCGATGGGAGGAGACAGAGGAGCAGAGAGCGTGAGGAGCACAGGCCCAGAGTCATGGAGAGAAGCTCAGAGAACTGGAGAGGAGGCTTCCACGGCGGTGGAGCCGAGCCCTGACACGCCTCCTGCCCTGTGGGGACCCGGACAGCTGGGGGTCCGGACGCCTCCCCGTCGGTGTGCACTGGCAGAGAGGAAGGCTCCAAGTGCAGGCTCTGGGGGAGTCTTCTAGTTTTAGCCAGTTGCCCTGGTTCCTTGTTCTCTAACCTTCATATCAGGGAAGAAGAAACTACCAAGAATTTCCTAAAACCAGAACAATCTGATTTTCTCTGGAAGCATTAACGCCATCAAGGACACACCGGCCTGTCTCACAGACCCTGCTGGGGCCTGCTGGCTGCTGTGCAGCGAGAGGGCAGGCAGGGCCCGCTGGGCCGACTCACGTCAGCCGTCACCCACAGCGGGCACCGCACGGGTCCCTTCCCCGCTGTTACAGGTGTCAGAAACGCTTGAGGTTTGCAGGGGGCCTGGCGGCGCGTGCTCTGCCAAGGCGATGAGGCTGACAAGCAGCGTTCTGCGAACTGCCTCTCAGTCCTTTTACCGAAAAGAGGAACCCTCCGTCTACCAATTTTGTTCCAGTGGCTTTTTCCCATGCCTGCCTGCCAGACTGTTATCATCAGAATGTGGAAAAGCCTAAAATCTCCCTAGATGTAGGCGAAGCAAGAGGCCCAGCAGCAACTGGTGCCACCTAACTGCTACTGATTGAGAAACACTGGGCACTGGGGCCATGCTGGGGGGTGGAGGGTGACACTGGACAAGGTTCCAGGCCCCACCTCTTCCACTGAGGTCACTAACAGCATGATTTCTCTGACCCCCTTCAGCTCTGAAGAGGCCAAGTTGTCACGTGGGCGTCGGGCCCAAACCCGCTTTCTCAGCTGTCAGGATTGGCGAGGCCAAGCCACCCTCTGAGGGGGTGTCGGTGGCACTGAGTTTAGGAGGGGCCTTGCCCTCAGGCCTCTGTCGGAATGTCGGGGCGTGTGGGAGCTGGGAGGAAGGGGGAACCCAGACATCCAAAGAGAAGGTACAGATGGGCATGTGAGGGTCAAGGGCACAGGGAGAGTCACACCTAAGACACTAAACATGTGTCCTTGGAAACAAAAGACTCCTGCTTCTTTGGTGAATAAGCCAGATGCAAAATGAGCCACAATTCCTCGGGCCACCCCTTTGGTATCGATCATCAACTAAGATGGTGGCCTGGCTTTTAAGGGGCTGTGAACTCCCGTCTGGGCCTCCACACCCTACTTCCTGTGGCACTATCGACAGCCCAGCATGCTGGGAGTTCCACTGCTTACAACCTGGGTGACCCAGCCCCCCAATTACTCTGGGTAACACAATGTGGAACTTTATTTTTGAAAGTCTTGTTTAATTTCAAAGAAACCAATTAGTTGTTAACAGGCCTTCCCAGATAAGACAGCATCTTTTTGTTTGTTTTTTTAATTTGGTGGCATTTATCACTAGGATTTGACTTTGAGCTCTTCTGACTTGCTCAGTGGAAGAACAAAGGACAGCCTGGCCTACTGGGTGGGTCTTGCCTAATAGCAGAGATGAACTGTCAACAAACAGCCTCACAGCCTCACATGGTGGGCGCTGGGACCCTCCCTACGGCAGTATTTACAACAGCGGAAGGGTTGAAGCCATCTCAGTCCCATAGTAGGGAAACTCTCTAAGCAACTCTGTGGCACAGAATGAAATATAACAGGATTTGAGGTGGGGTGTTTTCCTAGGGCCTTAAGAGTTCTGACTGGGGCCCCAAGCTGAGGGTAGTGGCATGCAAACACCCCACAGAGAGGTGCTAGGTAAACCCTAAGAGACCAGCTACGTGGGGGCCTCGAGTGGCAGTATGACCCCTGCCCCAACCCCACCTTTAACTTGTAAGAGGAAGAGATCTCTTCAAAGGGATTAGTGGGAGAAGTGAGAGCTGTGGCTGCTTTTCTTCCTCTGCCCATCAGGAGGAGGGGTGGGCCTCTGCCCCACCCACGCCAGGTGAGGGGGCTTCAAGAGCACACTAGTTGGGGGAGCCTCTCAGTCCCCGGCTGGATGCCTCCTGATATGCAGACCCACCAGGCCCAACCCTCAGCTATCGGGGGAGCCCAGCGGTGGACAAGCGGGCAAGTTGTCCATGTGAAGCGCACCAACACCATCTGCTCAAGACATCCACCTGCTCAGGTAACAGGTACACAATCAAAATTTCAGACCAGGCCTGAGTTAGAGGAGAGGAGAGAAGCTTTGGACTGGATGAGAGATCTACGTACTGTTCATAGCATTTAAATGCAATACTAACCAGATGTTTATTGAGCACCTACTGTGTGCTAGGAGACGTCTTATTACACCCGTTTTACAAAGGAGGGAACTGACTCAGAGAGATCAGGTAACTAGTTCAAGGTGACGCAGGACACAGGGCCTGGTAGTTCTCTCTAGCTCCATCGCCCATGGTGAGGCCGGAAGCATCTACAAACAGGCAGTCTGCAGTCAGACCGCCTGCGTGGTTCAAATCGTGGCTCTGCTACCCCACAGCTGTGTGATCTTACACAAATTATTCAACTTCTCTGTGCATCTGTAAAATGGGCATAATAACAGTCATCCCACAGAGGACTGTTTGAAAATTAAATTAGTTCATACAGATAAGTGCTTGGAGTAACACTTAGCCTTAAACACGTTAACTATAATTATTATTATTTTGATTACATCATATTTACAGCTTATATAAAATGCTCATGATACTGCATTAAGAAAGGAAAACAGTTACTCTCATGCAAAGGAAAGACAGAGGAAATAAAATGCCTCT
>JAPYXV010001795.1:0-13751 GCA_028533065.1 Trachops cirrhosus | reverse complement strand
CAATTTACTTAACACTTTTCTTTCAGATGGCTCACTTTAACAAATTTAATATTATTACTTGTCATGTTGTCTTGCATTTCCCTTAAACCATCTTCATTCTTTTTCGTCTTTTTTCATTTTGTTGCCCTGTCTGGGTGTTTTTTTGTACCTTGTCCTCCAACTGGCTGATTTGATCCTCTGCTTCATGTAGCCTGCTTTTAATTCCTTCTAGTGCATTTTTCACTTCAGATATTGTATTCTTCATTTCCTCCTTGCTCTTATTCATAGATTGTATGTCCTTTTTCATGCTGGTGTATTTCCCAGTAAGTTCCTTGTAGCTTCCATAGATTTCTTTGTAGTTCTCACTGAGCTCCTAGAGCATCTTTATAACCATTATTTTGATCAAAGTCTTATAGATTGATTGCCTCAATTTCATTTACCGCTCTTTCTGGGGATTCTTCCTTTCCTTTCATTTGGGGGTTGTTTCTTTGTCTCCCCATTTTAGGTGACTTTTTTTGTTTGTTTCTACATATTGGATTGATCTGCTTTAACTCCCTGTCCTGTGGGGTGGCCTTCTGTGATAGGAGACCTGTGGAACTCAGTGGTACAGTCTCCTTGATCTCCTGATCTGGTTGCCCTTTATGCCATATATGTTGGTTCTCTTGTAATTGGGTTTTGGTTGTTGCTGGGTCATTCTTTGGTGGGCTATTCCCTCTAGCTGGCTGACTGAGAGTCGCACCACACACCATGTCTTGTATGTTATTGTACAGGTGCTGCCAGAACAAAACAAAACAACCCAGGAAACAAAACCCACATCTACAAAATTAACCCCCACCCATATCCACACTATCAACAAAAAATGAGCAAATATTAATAAAGTTGGAAAAAGATTAAGACAATATTATAAGAGGAAAAACAATATGAGATGAGTAATGAAAAAATGATTTTGAGAGGATAGAGGGAAGAGAATAATAAGAGTAGGGAATAGAAACAAGGTGAAGAAACAAAGGAAATTTGTATTGTAAATTTAAAAAAGAGGAAAGGAGGTAAAATTGAGTAAGAAAAGGGAAGAGTATTATATAAAGTTTTAAAAAAATGATTAAAAAATAGAAACAAAATTGAAGAAAAACAACCACCACAGCAATATAAATGACAAATGAGCACACATTCATACAGGTGGAAAGGGAATAAGAAGGAAAAAAAAGATTATGAGATCTCTAAAGAAAGGAAAAGTGATTTTGAGAAGATAGAGGGAGAAGATATAATAAGAGTGAGGAATGAAATGCAGGCCAAGAGAGTGAAAAATAAAATTTTAAATGAAAAAAGGAAGGACAGGAAGAAGGCAAAATTCAGTAGAATCAAGTAAAATTTGAGATTTGAAATACAAAAATATCGAACATCTAGGAATAAAATTGAAGAAATGCAACAACAACCACCATATCAGCAACAAATGAGCAAAGATTAATAAAGGTAGAGAGAAAGTATATTATAAGAAAGGGAAAAGAATGTGAGATGACTAATGGCAAGACAAATGGTTTTGAGAGACTGGAGGGAGGAGAAATAGTAAGATTGCAGAATAGAAACAAGTTGTAAAAAGGGAACAATAAAATTTAAAACAAAAATAAGAAGAGGGAGGAAGAAGGCAAAGTGGAGTAAGAGAAGGGAGGAGTAAAATATTAGATTTGAAATAAATTAAAATAAAAATAGTGAAATAATAGGGACAAACTTTAAGAAAAAGAAAAAATGATAAAAAGCTATGCAAGAGAAAAATAACACAAATAATGAAGAAGACCAAGGTGGAATTTGTCTCAGTAGAGTCTAGCATTTGCCACCATCTTCTCTTTCTGGGTCCACCCTTGGTAATGTCAGATGGTGTTCTAGTCTGGCCCTAAGCAGCCTGTTGGAGACTGCAAACAATCCACATTCTGTGGCTGTCTCCTTCAGGCTTGGCTGGTCCCCACTGTTCTGCCCTTCCAGCTTTTCATCAGCACAAGGCCCAGGAGTGGTTCATCTAATATCTGAGGGCACTGTCAGTACCACCTCCACCTGCCTCCAGAGGGGGCCTCTGATGTGATCCAGAAGATGGAATCCCTGGGTCACCCCCAGGGGGCACTGTTCAGTCTTCAGGGAAGATGGTAGGAGTGTTTCTTGGTTCACCTTCCAGTGGTCTTGGTATGTCCCAGATTATTTCCAATAATATATAGTTTCTGGTGGATTCGCTCTCCATTTCCTGTGAGGGGCCAATCTGTGTAAAAGGGGCAGCCCTTCCCTGCTTGGTGCTGATGCCAGCTCTATATGAGAGATGAGGTTCAATGGGGCCCTGAACACACCTTGTTTTTCCTGTTTCTAACTTCTCTGCTCTGCTGGTTTCAGTGGATCAGGGCCCAAGGAACCAGCATAGCTTGTAGTGTCTGATGGAAGTTCAGAAAGGGCCCTTTAGAGCTTCTCCATCTTTCCCCTGCAGATATGCACTGAGCAGAGGGCTCCTGAGCCTGGCTCACTGATCTGCAAAGCCTGCAATCCCATAGATGGGGATTGGACACACTTGCCTGTGAGGGGACCTGCTTGGCTACAACAAATCTCAGATGTTCAGCTCCTGGCCATCTAGTCCCCGGCCAATCAGTCTCACAGGAGACTCAGGCCCAAACTCTCTACTCTGCACAGCCCCTGCTCACCAGCCATGCTGGATCAGGTCCCAGGGTCCCTTCAGCATGACACTTTCTGTTCTTCCTGTACAGCTGGGCACAGTGAGACTGAACTGTGTTTTCACTCTGGTTTCTTTGCTGGCAAAGCTGCTGCGTGTGCACATAAGTACAGTGTCCCTACCAGTCTTGCCTCAGCTCCTCTTTTAAAAGAGTCTCTATGTGTCCCCCACACTGCAGCACTGAGCCCTGGGCCACTTCTCCATGCTCTCCACCTCTCCCAAAAGCACAAAGTCTCTCTCAGTCAGTGCTGTCCACAGCCTGATGGTGCCTCAAACAGTTTTAAGAGGTAGAGTTTCTCTCTAGAACTATCCTGGATGGTGCTGCAGCTATGAACATGCTGCTCACTGTGTATGTGCACTAACTCTCTCAGACTCTGTATATTCTTCCAAGGCTCTCCCAATTAGGGTTGGTGGTTTCCCTGCGTGAGACCAAGACCCTGCTCTGGGAGGGGAAGGAGCCCCTAAGTTGCATTTTCTGTCTGATCTCTCCTCTGCTGCAGGCGCCTCACACAAGGCATTTCCCCCTCAACTTAAAAAATCTCTTACTGGATGGGGCAAAGCATTCTTTGTACTCCTTGGCTTTAAAAATTCATATCAGCTGAGAATCCATTGATTGTTCAGGTGACTTGTCAGAAGATCAGCCAAAAATCTATACTAGCAAGTATAGGAGGTACAAGCAAGTGGGCTCAGCTTCTACCTACACGGCTGCCATCTTCCTAACCACAATTCTTTGCATTTCTTTGATGCTAGTTATTACTTCTTCTCTTTTATTTCTAATTTTATTTATTTGGGTTTTCTCATTTTCTTGAAGAGTCTGCTTAAAGGTTTTTGAATCTTGTGTATCTTTTTTTTAAAAAACAGTTCTTGGTTTCATTGAATTTTTATATTGTTTTTTAGATTCTATTTATTTTTGCTCTGTTCTTTATTATTTCTTCTACTTAATTTAGCCTTTGTTTTTATGTTCATTTTCAAGATGCTTTAAGTGTAAAGTTAGATTGTTTATTTGTGATTTTTCTTATTTCTTGAGATAGGCCTGTAACGCTATGAATTTCCCTCTCAGGACTGCTTTTGCTCTGCTTTTGATGTTGGGTGTTTGGTTCTCATTTTCATTTGTCTCAAGGTATCTTTTGAATTCCTCCTTGATATAAGTGTTAAAACACTCATTGCTTATTGACATGTTATTTTGCTTCCATGTCTTTGCGTGTTTTCAGGTTTTTCTTGTCGTTGACCTCTACTTTCATACCATTATTATCTCAGAAAATGCTTGATATAATTTCAGTCTTCTCAAATTTATTGAGACTTGTTTTGTGTCCTATCATGTGGTTTATCCTAGAAAATGTTCCATGTGCATTTGAAAAGAATATATAGTCTACTTCTTTGGGGTGAAATGCTCTGAAGATATCAATTAAATTGATCTGATCTAATGTGTCCTTTAAGGCCACTGCTTTCTCATTGATTTTCTGTCTGGAAGATCTATTCATTGATGTCAATGGGCTGTTTAGATCTCCTACTATGACTGTATTACTACCAATCTCTCCCATTATGTCCATCAAGATTTGCTTTCCATATTTAAGTGTTTTTATGTTGGGTGCATAAATGTTTACAAGGTCATATCCTCTGGCTGGATTGCTCCCTTTATCATTATGTAGTGTCCTTCTTTCTCTTTTACTATAGCCTTTGTTTTTAAGCCTAATTTTTCAAATATAAGTATTGATACCCCACCTTCTTTTTCCCTCTCCATTTGCATGAAATATCTTTCTCCATTCCTTTACTCTTAGTTTGTGAGCATCTTTTACTAGGAGGTGGGTGTTTTAGTCAGTGTGTATATGAGTCTTGTTTTCTTATCTATTCAGCTACCCTATGTGTTTTGATTGGAGCATTTAAGCCATTTACATTTAAAGCGATTATTTTTTTAACCCAGCAAATACATGATTTGTTTTAAATAAATTTTATTGATTATGCCATTACATTTCTCCCATTTCCCCCTTTATTCCCCTCCACCTTATACACCTTCTCCCACTCATATTATCCCCCCCCTTAGTTCATGTCCATGGGTCATACATCTAAGTTCTTTGCCTTCTATATTTCCTATACTATTCTTAACCTCCCCCTGTCTATTATTGATAGGTACGTATTTATTGCTATTTTATTCTTTTAATCATGTTCCTCTACTGTCTTCTCCTCCTTCTCCCCCCTCCTCTTTCTCCTTTTCCTTCTCCTTCATCATCTTCTTCTTCTTAACGAAGACCCTTTAACTTTTCTTTTCATACCAGTTTGGTGGTGATGAACGCCTTCAGCTTTTTCTTGTCTGGGACACTCTTTCTTTCTTTCTTTCTTTCTTTCTTTCTTTCTTTCTTTCTTTCTTTCTTTTTTCCAATTTTTAAATGATAGTTTTGCTAGGTAAAGTAGTCTTAGTTATGGATTCATGCTTTTTATCACTTTGAATATTTTATGCCAATTCCTTCTGGCCTGAAATACTTCTGTTGAAAAATCAGCTAACAGATATATAAGAAAACTCCCTTGTAGGTAACCGCCTTTCTCTTGTGGCTTTTAAGAGTCTCTCCTTGTCTTTAACCTTTGCCATTTAAATTATGATGTGTCTTGGTGTGGGCCTCTTTGGGTCCATCTTGGTTGAGACTCTTTGTACTTTCTGGATCTGTGTGTCCTTTTCTTTCACTAGGTTAAGGAAGTTTTCAGTCATTATTTCTTCAAATAGCTTATCGATCCCTTGCTCTCTCTCTTCTCCTCATACTCCTATGAGGCATATGTTGTTATGCCTCATGCTGGCTCAAAGGTTCCTTACACTGTTGTCATTTTTTTAAACCCTTTTTTTCTTTTTGCTTCTCTGATTGAGTGTTTTTTCCACTATGTATTCCAAATTGCTGATGCAATCCTCTACTTATCCAGCCTACTATTTATTCTTCCCAGTGCATTCTTCATTTCATATATTGTACTCTTATTTCTGTATGATTGTGTGATCACTGTGCTGTACACCTGAAACTAATGCAAAATAATATTGAGTATAAACTGTAATTTAAAAATGAATGAATACAAGAAGCAAAATATAAGAAGTTACATATATTATTATAATTATTTAGAATTTGCTTAGGGAAATAGACTGGAAAGAAAAAATATTCATTGGACAAATACTGAGCATGCAAGATGCAGAGATAAGCATTTTACGCCTTCTCATTAGATCCTAACACTGACCTTATGTAAAGCCCATTTTCCAGATGTGTAAAATGAAAGTATGATATCATGATTTATAATAATAACTATATAGTTGGTTTTTCCGTTTCTGGCATCAAGCTCATAGAATCATTGGAATTTCTTAAGTGATGACAGTGATAAAAGTATCATTGTCATGTTAATTACCTGATTTTTAGGCCCGCACCAGTGAAGGAGGCTTGTTGCCAGGAGAATCAACCATGTTGATTGGAACTTTCAGTCCATCTCCTCTCACCTCTGGGGAGGGGAGCAGCGCTGGAATTTGACTCATTTGTCAATGACCAATGATTTAATCAATCAGACCTATGTAATGAAGCCTCTATAGGTACCCAAAGGACCAGGTTCAGAGAGTTTCTGGGTTACTGTACATGTGGAGGTTTGGGGAAAATGATGCCCTCAGAAAAGTCATAAAAGCTCTGCACCCCTTTCCCATACCCTGCCCTATGCATCTCTTCCATATGGCTGTTCCTGAGTTACATTATTTTATAATAAATTGATAATTTAGTAATTAAAATGTTTCTCTGAATTCTGTGGGCTGATGTAGCAAATTAATCCAACCCAAGAAGTGGGTCATGGGAACCTCCTATATATAGCTGATCATTCAGAAGCACAAGTGACAACTTGGGTTTGTGACTAGCTCTTAAAATCGAGGGGTTTGAATGGCAGTCCTTTTTTTCACTGTGAACGGCACTCTTGCAGTACTAATCACCCTAACCTGTGGAATCTGATGCTATCTCTGGAATTGAGTTTAATTGTTGGACACCCAGCTGGTGTGAAAGAATTGAGTGGTATGAGGGGAGCCCCATCCCCCACGAATACACTTTGGAAATTGGTATCAGAACCCATTTAGAATGTGAGAAAGGTTAATTAACATAGCTAATAAGTGCAAAGCTGGGGATCTAAACATGTTCAGTCCAACTTCAGAGCCTGGGCCCCTTCTCTATGCTCTTCTGCCAAATGATAACAGCAGTTATGCCAGCATGACAGGATACCCCATGTCTTTCTTCTTTGCCTTATTTTTCAAATTTTCTTCATCAGTTATATTTACTTTTATAATTTGCCAAATTCCTTCATTAATTAAAACCAAAATAAACATTGCCAGGTAGAACTTCAAAACAGGAAAGAAAGCTTTTTAGCAATTCTCAAAAGGAAAAACAAAATCATCCTCAGGAAAAAAAAAGTGACTTTAGTAGCCTTTAGGAAACAAGAAAAAGAGGCAGGAAAAGAATTAAGAAAATGCTGGCTCTGGGCAAGTTCCCTCACTCCCCATGGAGAGAGAAAAAATCAGTCTCTTCTGTATCAGATGGCCTACAGAAATAGGATAGAAAGTGAGGGGTCAAGTTTGTGCTTGCAGAAACTTATGTCACTGGAACTATCAAGGGAGAGCAGTGCCCATGGTGGCTGTGGGCAAAAATTACTTATCTACATCATATAATTTGAAGGTCATCACTGCACATAGCAGTTTTCTTTCTAAGGTCAAGCTTTAAAGTCAGACAGACCTGGGCTTTAAACAGGGTCCAACCTCTCACCTGCTGTGTGACTTTAAGTCCTTTGACTTCTCTGGACCTTGTTTCCCTAATCAGTAACACAATATCACTCACAAAGTTATTGTAAGTATCTTAAATAGGCTTAATAAGGTAATATATGTAAAGTCTTTAGAAGAAACTCTGGCACATAGTAAGTGTTCAGTAAACACTAATATGTATTCTTATTTATAAGTTTCCTACATACTGTTTCCACATAGTATGATGTCTCTGTCATAAGAAATACATGCTTTGAGGGATAAAATTTATCCTCTCTAGGTATTCTCTTTATCATCATCATCATCATCATCATTGCCATCATCAGGCTTCAAAATAAATGTAGTTGGACAGTAATGGCTATGAAAATAATAGTCTGGAAATGGCAGGGGAGAACCATGACCCCTCATTTTTTATGCCCTGTGAGAGAAAAAGTAAAAAAGAGAGAGACTTCTACTTGGGGTTAGTGTAACGTGCAAAGGTAGAATATAAAAATTAAAGTGACACCTTTTAGTTAGAGTGAGAAGGTAGTAGGAGGATTCCAAATCGTGCTCTCCATGTCTATGTATACTTCTTGGAAAATAAAAGTAGGCCAATATATCAATGTGAGAGGTGCATACCTCTGAAATCCTGCAAAGCATGAAATCCTGGAAAGGAGCATGAATAATAAATGGAGGAACTTCTGTGCCTTCTCTCAGTTGAGGGTCATCTAACAACAGGCCATTAGTTGAGGTTCATGATTAAGGATGTGAACTTGGGAACCAGACTGACTGAGTCTAACCTCTAACAGTTACGGGCTGGAGGACCTTGGACAAAACATTTAATATCTGAGCCTCCATTTTCTCATCTTTGAAATGAAAATACTAACAATTGATATTTCATCAGGTTAGTATTAAATGATTTAATAACATCTTAAGTGCCTAACATGGTGCCCAGCACTTAGTAAGTGCTCAATTAATGGTAGCTATTAGCATTGTTACCAAGGCACTCCAATAAGCAAAAAAAAAAACACTTAGTTTGACAAATAGAAAGCATTTTATTAAACTGCTTTCAAAACTAAGAGTTGAAGCCATGAATACTATTTACAAATGATTGAAAGACTTCCTTCCATTTTATAGTATGGACCTATCAGGGGTAGGCTACAGGAAGAGAGGGAGATAAAACACAGGGATGAGAGAAGAAGACACACTGAGAGGGAAGGAATTGGGAGGAGAAAAATGGACAGAGACAGGGCCAGAAGCAGAGAGGATCAAACTAATCCAAAGGGAGAACCAGTGGGCAAGACAAGACAGGTAGCTGGGAGGAGAGGGAAACAGGCTAGGAGTTGCAGGATGGGCAGCTGGTAGGTCTGTGGTGGGTGCATAACTTACCATCACCTGCTTTCTGCTGAACTCTGGCCTTCAGAGGAAGTTGTCACCACCTTTTGAAATGCATTACTTTTTCTGGCTCTTAGAAGCAGCTTTTCTGCATTTTTTTAAACCTCAAAGTTTCTTTCTGAAGTAAAATTAATTTTCTCATGAAAGGATGAATGTTTTATACCTGCACCCCAGTGAAGGGATGACTTTGGGTTTAGACATGTGTTTTAGAAGGAGAAAAATTGGTCAGCAAATTAACTATCTCCATCTGGAAGTCCTTTGGCTATGGGAGCTGTCAGAGTGACTCAGATGTGTTCTTGGAGGCTGCCTCATACAAATGAGTTAAAAAAGTTACGCTTACAGCGGTATGGCCCCGTGGTTTTTCTGTCCCTGAGAACAAAGGCAGAGGTGAGCTGCACAAGTCAGAGTACCTCCCCTATGCTGCTGAGCCTCAAGCCGAACATTTCAAAACAATTGGTCACCCATGGACATGAAGGAGTTGGATGCTTAGTGATTTATGCTTTCCACCTGTTTGAGGTTTGAATCTGTGATTATATAGGGGTATGGGTATGGTGAAGTTGAATGAGCTGGGGGTTAGGGAGTGCTAATCCCCCTAGGTTTGTTCTGATGGTCCAGAAGTAACCAGGGCTTTGAATCTTTGTGAATCTCTTCCAAAATTCGCAACACTAGGATTGATGATCTTATTCAGGGGCCAATAATTTTTTTTTATGGAAAGGGATAGCTTGTAGGTTTGCAGGCAGTAAAAGTTCTGTCACAATCAATCAACTCCACTGTTGTAGTACAAAAGTAACCATGGACAATATGTAAATGAATAAGAGTGGCTGTGTAAAATTTTAATTTTAGGTTATTTTCATGTGTCACAAAACAGCATTCTTTTGATTTTTCCCAACTATCTAGAAATGTAAAAAAATCCTTAGCTCACATTACAGGTGTACAAACACAGGTGGTAGCCCAGATATGACCCATTTCCTGACCCTTGATCTGTCTGCAGGATTAAACACCAGCACTTAGAAAGGAGCTGAGGCATAGAAGAGAGTGATGTTCTTGAGAGTGCAGACCCTACTCCTATAAGAGGAAACATTTTCTCTAGGATCATTTCACTGTAAAAAGGAGAATCCCCATCCCCTCACCAGATAACCTGAATTCTTCATTACATGATGGTGTCAGATAACTAAAAGGTTAGCAAATTGCTATCAAAGAAATATTACCTTTGCCTTCTAATTCCAATTCCTGAGGTTAATGAATTGGAGAATGAATGAAGTCAGTTCCATCAGCAGATAAATTAGGGACTCTTATACTGAGAAACAACTCACTAAACAAGAACTTATAAAATTTGAGCCCATTTAAAGGACTAACCAATGAGTAAATTCCCCACAACTCCAGCAACTACCATGTTTAAAGATGCATATAGCTTTTCTTTTTTTTAATCTTTTATTTTAGATTATTCAGTACAGTTTCTATTTTTTATTCCCATTCCAGCCCACCCACCCATCCCTCCCCACCTCCCTTCCCTTCCAAGCCCCGTAGTTTTGTCCATGTGTCCTCTATATTTGTTCCTGTAAACCCTTCCCTTCTCCCCTGAAATTCCCTCCCCTCTCCCCTCTGGTCACTGACATCCCGTCCTCCATTTCAGTGTCCTTTGTTATAATTTACTTGTTTCTTTGTTTTGTTGTTCAGGTTCCTGTTAAAGGTGAGATCATATGGTATTTGTCTTCCAATGCCTGGCTTATTTTGCTTAGCATAATGCTTTCTAGCTCCATCCATGCTGTTGCAAAGGGTATGAGCTCCTTCTTTCTTTCAGCTGCATAGAATTCCATTGTGTAAATGTACCATAGTTTTGTGCCCATCAGTAAATGAATGGGTCAAAAAACTATGGTACATTTAAAGATGCATATAGCTTTTTAATATCACACATGTACTTTCTCAGCACAGACATCAGATGTCTGAGTTACTCTGTGAAGGTAGATGTACACAGATCTTCCCACATTGAGGGACTCCAACTTATGAACCATGAACTAAATCCAACCCTCTTATTGAATATAGGGGGGGATAAAGCTCATTAAAGAGAAATGACTTACATAAGGTCTCACACTTTGCCACTGTGGTGGGGGGACAAACTCTTGGATTAAGCTCCCAAAGATAAAGGTCAAAGGACACTTTTCCTAGCCCAAGGGGCTGATGAATGTAAAGAGTATGCCCCAGATAAGCAAGGGATTCTCCCAAGGTACCTGAATTTCCACAAGGGATTGAAGTCAGAGTGTTGTCAGGTAGAGAATGCTACAGTCCATTAAAAAACTGGAAGGTACAGGCCATCCTTTTGGAAGCCTATGAAGAGTGCCCACTGTGAACCATGAATAGTATTAAGTATACTTTATATACCCTGTCTTCTTTTTTATTTTTAAATTACAATTGACATGCAATATGATATTAGTTACACCCTATTTTCTTTAGGTCCACAAAGTTACTTTACCAACAAGGTAGGTAAGAAAATTCCCATTTTCCAGATGAGTAAACTGAGTGATGCAAAAGATCTACTAGCTATTAATGCTGGTCGAAAGAGACCCCTTAGCTACCTCAGCAAAACCTGCCTCCGTCACAACAGGAATGGCAAGATCCATTTAAGGTGTGACAGTAAAGGCATCCTCGGAAGTGGAAGCCTCAACTTCCTGGGGCTTCTCAATAACTTCCTAGGGCCTGCTCAGGGATTCAACGTGGGGCAGGTTTGGACTACAGGGCTATTTATAATCTCATTACCCACACGTCACTGTACTCCACCACTCTACCTTGCTCCCTTCCTTCCTGCTATTAACATGTACGGAAGTTCAACTCATAGTGTATAACAACCTCTGAAACCATGGACATTCAAAATCTGTTTAACTATCAATACGTCAATTGTTCACTGTTGGATTATCTGTGAAGATACAAAACTCTTGTGTCTTTTTGCTTCACAGAGGCAATGTCCTATAGGGCTTATGAGCACAGATCCTGGAACTCAGGTCTTGGAGCCAAACTGTCTGGGCTTGGCTCCCTTTCCACCACTCACTGGTTATATGACCCTGAGCAGGTCACTTAATTTCTCTATATTTCATACTTCGATCTGTAAAACAGTTATACTAATAGTAGCTCCCTCTTAGGATTATGAGAATTAAGTGAGTTGCTATATGTAAGCACATAATATGGCTGTGTGAATTAACTGCTATTGCTATAACATTAAGGTCATATCTGAAATTAGTTAGTCTGAACCAGGAAAGCAGCCAAGATAGGTACAACAAGTGTTTGTGTGATAGTGAGTATATGAGGAGGAAGAAGGTAAGGAGAGGATGAGGGAGAAGGGAGGAAAACATAAAAATCAGAGAGGAGGGAAGAATAGGAAAATAAAGTGGGAAGATAGATAAACAGGGCCAAAGGGAAGAGCTGGAGAGAGACAGAAAATCCAACAGCAAACACTCCACACAGTGAAAGAGGTAGCTGCTTTTAACAACTTACCACTGCAAACATAGAGGTAGATGTTTGATATTAGCCCAATGACATAACAACAACTGCATTGATTAAATTTTGAATAAGTATCAGGCACTGTACTGGTGCTTTCTATGTGTTAGCTTGTTTACTTTTCACCAAAACATCATGACAATTTTACCACAGCCCCCTTTTATTTTTGCAAATGAGGAAGGGTTATGCTTAGGAAGGTCAGGTAACGTGTCAAAGGTCAAATATTTAGAAAGAGGTATAGAGAGCCCTAGATTCAAACTCAGGGCTAACTCCAAAGCCCATGCTTCAAACACAGCCTGTAGCTGCCTCATAATCAAGAGTTATGCATGATTCAAATCTTTTGGCACCAGACTATACCAAGAAATGCACTTATAACTCATTTAGAATAATAATCTAATAAAAATCATGTGTTCATAAAATTATTAAGTATACCTCTACTTTTGGGGGGATTCCTTGAGAACACATCAAGCTAGACTAATCCAGGACACTAGCTGGTCCAGAATGCAAATGGGTTCAAACTATTGCTGTCTTCACAAAGAGCTCATTGCCAAGGAGAATCTGTTGTGTGATGGGAATAAAAAGGAGAATAAAGAATGCACCCTAAACTGCTTGAAGCATGACCTTTGAATAGGAGAAAATGAACCCAAATAGAACACATAGGGCCTGAGATGACAGCTCTTGTCTTCAGAGCTGATAGATTCCTTGAAGGAGAAAGCAGTTTTAAAAATGATTAAGCTCTTCATTTTAAAGATGAGAAAAATATATGCATATTATTGAATATTTTCATCATAAATGTATATTATACCTTGTCAAATGCTTTTGTACATCTATTGACATGATCAGATGATTTTACCCTTTGTTTTGTTAATGTGGTGTATCACATTGATGGATTTGCATATGTTGAACCATCCTTGCACCCCTGAAAGGAACCCCACTTGATCTTGATGTATTTTTTAATGTATTGTTGTATTCAATTTGCTAGTATTTTGTTTAGGATTTTTGCAACTGTATTTATCAGAGATGTTCATCTGTAATTTTCTTTTTTGTGTGCCGTTACCAAGTTTTGATATCAAGTTAATGGCCTTATAAAATGAGTTAGGAAATATTGCTACTTCAATTTTTTGGAAGAGTTTGAGAAGTATAGGGTTTTTAAAAATTATTCTTGTTTTTATTTATTTTATTTTTTTAATTAATTTTTTTTATTTTAGATTATTCAGTACACTTTCTATCCTTTATTCCCATTCCAGCCCACCCACCCATTCCTCCCATTTCCAACCCCCCTAGTTTTGACCATGTGTCCTCTATATTTGTTCCTGTAAACCCTTCCCTTCTCCCCTGAAATTCCCTCCCCTCTCCCCTCTGGGCCCTGACAACCTGTCCTCTATTTCAGTGTCTTTTGTTATATTTTACTTGTTTCTTTGTTTTGCTGTTTAGGTTCTTGTTAAAGGCAAGATC
>JAPYXV010001794.1:0-13753 GCA_028533065.1 Trachops cirrhosus | reverse complement strand
GGGGGGAATGTGGGTGGGAGAGGGTGTGCAGGGTGGAGGGGAATGAAGGGGGAGTAATGGGACAACTGTAATAGCATAATCAATAAAATATATTTTTTTAAAAAATTTAGAAATGGTTAAAACAGGTCAATAATGATGAGCACAGAGGCTATTTAAACTCAGCTATTAGTCTCAACTATAACTGCTATACTACAAAAGAGAATGCAAATGTCATTGGTAATTATAAAAGGAGAACATAAGGAAAATGTAAAACCATTAAAATAATTCAAAAATGATACTCCTGATATGAAGCTTAAGAACTTTTCTACAAAAATGAAAAAAAAAAAGAGAGAAGGAATAGTAAGAAGAATTAAAACTGTACACTGTAATTTATACAGGAAGCATGAACAAAATAGGTTTATTTCCATAGTTAATGAAAATTTATTCTTGGCAATGTTTCTTTTTTTTTTCATGTTTAACAGAAAAATTAAAATCTGGATAATTACTTTCCAAATCAGTATAGGGAAATAAAAGCATTAATGTACATAATATGCAGAGAAAAGGAGAAAACAAGAATACCTTTTGATGTAGCAATTACATTCTTTGCCATATACCCTGGATAAAACTGTAAACAACTCACAGATTCATAAATGATACTACAAATAAAACTGTGGCACATTCATGCAATGAAATGTTACATGGCAATGAAAAATAAACTAACACGGATTAATACAAACAGCAATCAACAACAAAATGTTAAATGAAAAATCATTTCAGAATACATTATGATTCCGTTTATATAAATGTCATAAACAGGCAAAGGAAATTTAAATGTATTTATCAACAGACAAGGTCATAATAAACCACAAAGAAAAGCCAGATAATAATTATCACCTAGGAAATAAATGAGAAATTACTCTGCAGGGGAGAAATGCAATAAAAAAGAAACATAAGGGGCTTCAAAGGTATTAGTAGGGTTTTACTTTTTTATTGTTTTGGTGTAAACTTGTATGTATTATGCTTTTGTCGTGTGTATATTTCATAATGAAAAAAATTTAAAAACAGAAAAAAAAGTAATGAGTTATTTCAAACTTTAAAAAAACAGACATTTCCATGGCTGTGTAAAATGATTCCAATTACAGAAAAAGGTTAGAAGCTCCCTGAAAGCTAATCTAGCAAAACTCTAGCAAACTTTATTAAAATTGCAGTTTAAAAAGAGTAGAAAAACAACCTATTAATACATATTAAACACGTACACACTCAAGATTGAAAATTTTATTGCAGAAATCCAATGACAGTTCATTATTGAAAATTTCATAACATTAGACTCACCTGTAGAATGAAGAAAAAATTATATTATCTAAACAAAGGATGCCAAAGATTACTTAAGGTTACTTAATAAAATGAAGAATGCATACTTAATTGAAAAACATTAATGAATAAAGAATTCCAGAATATTTTTACTTTTGGATCTCACATATGGCTCCTTTGTTATGCAATACACAACAAAGAATTCCCAATCTACCTCTTTTACCTGTTATAGGCATGCTCAGATCATTACATCTCAACTTGATCCAGGGTTCTTGATCTGTGGAAGAGTGACCTACAAACTGGGGCACACATACAAGATACTCCAATAGGAAGAGATAGTTAATTTATGGCCACCTCCCTCACTCAATACATCCAGCAGTCATATCTGAGGCAATGTGAAGGGGCAAACAGTGGAATCCTCATTCATCCATTAGCCTTTGACCAGTGGAACCTTAATCATTCATTAGATTTCATGGCCTAATGTGATTGTTTAGTGGATTTAAAGATAATATCTAATTTAACTACACTATGTCTCAGAGAAAAGATAAGAAAATTAAATATATTCTCTCAAAGAAACCACAGTTTGAATAATACAAGGGGGAACCCCAAAAATTCAGAGTTCATTTATTTAAAAAATTGTGTATTTATTCTTATGTTTAAACTTCAGCCACCTTCAAAGTATTCTTGATGCAATATACCTTATCAAGACATTATTTTCCCTCCTCAAAAAGAGTTTTGCAACTCATTGATTTTGATGCCTTTTAGTGCATCCACCATTTTTTGTTTCACCACTTACACACTGACAAAATGTTTGTTTTCCTTTGAGAACTTTTTTTATCCAGGGAAACAAAAAAGTTACTCTGGGTGAGGTTAGGTGAATGGTGGGGGGGGCACGGGTCATGCCATTTTTGGGTAAAAAACTGCTGAACACTCAACACCATATGGGCAGATGCGCTAGTAAATCACTCATCATGAAATGGGCAAATGCGTTGAGTCTTCAACAAAAATTCACTGAAGCCAAACACAGCCTTTCACAACAATGCCAGCTGGTACACTGATCCAGATGGGTTCCTAGAACACTCACCTAGCAGGGGAAGCCTGTACTACAAGGGCTCACCCTCCAGAAGGTAAGTCCAGGTTTTTTGGGGTCCCCCCATCATAAACAGAAAAGTGGCAGAGCTTATAATTCTTACATAAGCTCTTTATCAACAATACTATGAAGTAAAAACAATGGCAATGAAATGAGATATGAAAGCAGGCCAAAATATTTCTAAATTATAAAAAAACCTAGCTGAACTGTGTATTTACATGCCCTGACACTGATGATGAACCTTGTCCTAGGCTGTTACACTATTTTGTTAGTGAAGATCGGCAAGATGATCTGAGAATCTAGAATGTGAAGACAAACTTCTACGTTTTGCTCAGCAATACTTTTCAAGTCACTGAAACTTAATCAAAACTTCATAATGTTTAAAGATACAGATTATTTCAAGTAAGTGTACTGATAAATATTTATAACTGTCTTTCAAAGGCTAACTTCTGTACCACTGGGGAAACATCTGTTTATTTTCTCATCATAAAAATGGCTCAAACTAATACATGGACAGTATGCCAACAAAACAAAATACTGTTGGCAAATAATAAGAAATCACTACTGAGAAGTTGAAGAAACAAGGATTCAAGCACCTTATACTGTGTGGGAGATTTTCTATATAGCTGAACTCAAGTACAGATATTTCTAAGATATCCTAGCTTATAGTATTTACTAGATAGATTCTCTTTCAAAACTGGACTTTATGAAGAATTACTTTTTGGTGAGTCATTAAAGGAAAGCTGTACCACAGAAGACATATTCTCATAAGCAAATGGCTTTTTTAGAAAAAGATTTTTCAGGAAAATATATTAACTCTACTTAAAGCCACAGTGAAGAAGCAGCTGCTTTTAGCTAGGAAGGGGATGAAGTGGGGGAGTGGATAAATGAAAAAGAAAGAGGATGAGGGTAGAGAAAAGAAAAAATAAAGAGGTAAGGGGAGGGAAATGAAGGTTACAAGGTAAGTTTAGACATGTGAAAAATCATGACTGCATGACTGCATCAATAACAGACAAGGTAATTATGCAAAGAAGTTGGACAGAAATGTCAAAAATGCTACAGGATAATTGTAATGTTGTCAATTATATAAAAACAAGGTCTTTGAAATACAGTAAAATCTTCTAATATTTTTCATGAGTGAAGTGACTAAAAAGTGTTTAGTGCCACAGAGGCTGAATGGCTGTTATAAAGAGTACTTAAAAGTGCTGCCAATTTTGATAATTAACATACTTTACTTTTCGAAAGACTCATGTCTGCTAACTTTTCCCATGATAACATTAGGTAACGAGCAATGTCTTATCTAATAGACAATTTAAAAAAACAGAACAAAACAGACACCAATCTACCCTTTAAAGTAAAGTTAAAATTTTAACAATGAACAGAAAATAATTACTTTCAAAAAGAAACTCAGGCTACGGAGAGGGTATTTTTTTAAATGTTCTTTTAAAAAAAGGATTTCCCTTCTATCATGTGATTCTGTTGCTGAAAATATTGTACATGTGTCATATATTAAAAATCCCATGTCTACACTGAAGTAGGAAAAAGAATTTTCCAAGCTATTTAAAATCCTCCATAAATTCTGTAGACTCTGAATTCTTTAAAAATATATTTTATTGATGTAGTTTCATACTTAACATCACAAGAACAGTACAAAAAACTCTATGTCCTCAATACATATACACCAATGGTTTTTATGTTGCTCATTTACTTTGTCATATTCTCACTATTTCAATCTCTCCCCTTCTACGTGCATGCACACGCACATATATACACACATACACACAATCCTGACCATTTCAGCTCTACCAAACACAAATAAACACACACCGGGAGGCTGCTAAAATGAGGAGACAAAGAAGCATGGCCCAAATGAAAGAACAGAACAAAGTGCCAGGAAAAGAATTAAACAAAATGGAGACAAGCTATTGACTAGACACAGAGTTCAAAACACTGTTTATGAGGATACTCAATGAACTCAGTGAGAACTTCCACAGATAAAAAATGACATGGAAACTGCAAAAAAGAACCAGGCAAAAATGAAGGATACAGAACTGAAATGAAGAATAGTTTACAGGGAATCAACAGTAGAGCAGATGCAGCTGAGAATCAAATCAGCAATTTGGAATATAAGAAACCAAAAACACCCAAGCAGAACAGCAAAAGGAAAAAGAATCCAAAAAAAATAAGGATAGTATAAGGACCCTCTGGGACAATTTCAAGCATTTCCATCATGGGGGTGCTGAAAGGAGAAGAGAGTAAGAAATTGAAAACCTGTTTTAAAAAATGACAGAAAACTTCCCTAACTTGGTGAAGAAAATAGACATACAAGTCTAGGAAGCACAGAGTCCCAAATAAGATGAACTCAAACAGGCCCACACCAAGACACATCATAATTTAAATGCCAAAGGTTAAAGACTAAGAATATTAAAAGCAGCAAGAGAAAAGCAGTGAATTACCTACTAGGAAGCTCCCATGTACCTGTCAACTGATTAGTCAACAGAAACTTTGTACGCCAGAAGGGATTGACAAGAAATATTCAAAGTCATGAGAAGTGAAGACCTACAACCAAGATTACTCTATAAAGCAAAGCTATCATCTAAAATTGAAGGACATATAAAGAGCTTCCCAGAAAAGAAAAAACTAAAGGAGTTCATTTCTACCAAACCAGTATTACATGAAATGTTAAAGGGTCTTTCTTCTTTAAGAAGAAAAAATAAAAATATGAAAATGGCAATAAACACATATCTATCAACAACTGAATCTAAAAAAACAAAATAAATGAACAAGCAAAAGAGAAACAGATTCAAAGATACAGAGAACATTTTGACAGTTCCCAGATAGGTAGGGGTTGGGGAAATGGGTGAAAAAAGGTGAAAGGATTAAGAAGTACAAATTGGTTGCTGCAGAATAGTCATGGGGATGTGAAGTACAGGATAGGGAATATAGTCAATACTATTCTAATAACTATATATGGTGTTACATGGATGCGAGATTTATCAGGATGATCACTTAGTAAATTGTATAATGCCTAATCACTGGGGTGTACACCTGAAACTAATATAATATTTTATGTCAACTGTAATTAA
This sequence comes from Trachops cirrhosus, assembly GCA_028533065.1. Taxonomy (NCBI): domain Eukaryota; kingdom Metazoa; phylum Chordata; class Mammalia; order Chiroptera; family Phyllostomidae; genus Trachops; species Trachops cirrhosus. The sequence continues at coordinate 8,287 of JAPYXV010001794.1, read as the reverse complement.
AAATAAAAATGATTTAAATAAAAAACCATTTAAAATAGAGTTATGTCCTTGTTTATTATAAGCTTGACATTTTTCAAGAGTACAGGGCAGTTATTTTACCAACTGCAGGTTTGTCTGATGTCTCATTATAATTAAATTAGATAAGGAGAATGCACTTTTGCCAGAAATACCACAGAAGTGTGTATCCTAGTGCATATATTACGGGGTACATCATGTCTATTTGTCCCATTGATGATGCTGTTTATTTTGTTAAGATTGGGATTGCTAGGTTAAATCACTTTAAAATTACTCTTTTCCTTTCAGAAATTAATAAGTAATTTATAGGAGAACACTTTAAGACTATATAAATATCCTGTTCCTGCCCTGGCTGGGTTTCTCAGTTGGTTAGAGCATCATATCTTGCTTGCAGGTTCAGTCCTTGGTCATACTGTGTTTGCAGGTTCGATCTCCGGTTGGGGTGCATATGGGAAGTGACTGATTGAAGTCTCTGTCTTACATCAATCTTTGATGTTTCTCTCTCTTCTCAAATCAATAAAGTACATCCATAGGTGAGGATTAAAACAAGCAAACAAACGAATATCCTGTTCATATTAAACTTTCACCTGCTAGTTTTAGCATCCACTGATGACTTTTGACTGAAATCACCATTACTGTAATGGTGATTTTTTTCCTTAACTACATTATTCCCTCTACATTTCTTGGTTAACATTCATTCTATTGTACCATAAGTGAGCTCTTTTCATCTTCTCCCCATTTATTCATTTATTTATATACCACTAACATAAAAATTATTTCATGATTATATTCCTATTATTTATTCTAATACCCAAATCGTCCCAGATTTTGGCCAGTGGGAGTGCTTTCAAGCCAACTTCCATAACTTTAACATGTCCCTATAGTTTTTTAGCAATTCCTTGCTTTATAGCACAGAATATAACAGGCTCATCCTGTATTTTACCTGCTCTTGCCCTAGAATCACCCTTTCCTGCCAGGAACACTGCTGCTTTTTAATGAGCAATGGTGTTCAGAAACCAAAATCTGGATCTTAGATGTGCTCATTGCTTATAGAGGTATCTCTGCTTCTAGGCCCTTTCAATATATTTAAGAAATATAAACATAATCATGTACTTGTGCATAAATTTATTTCTGTAACTCTATAAAAGCATGAGATTACTAATACCTCTATAGCCAATTCAATGCCAATTATCCATATACATATGTGTGTGCATATATATTCCTCTATGTACATGTATATATACATATACGTATGTGTGCACATATACGTGTGTATGTGTGTGTGTGTTTCCTTTCCCAAGGACATTTTTTTCATTGCTTTTAAAGAGAGAAGGGAGAGAAACATAAACGTTAAGAAAGAAGCATCGATTGGTTGCCTCCTATACATGCCTAGACTGGGCATGCCTAGTGCCCGGACCAGGGATCATACAGGTCTGGACCCAGGGTTATAGGTGCCACATCCAGACCAGGGATCTAACCTACAACCCAGGTATGTGCTGTGTGGGAATCAAACCTACAACCTTTGGTTACAGGATAACTCTCTAACCAACTGAGCCACACTGGCCAGGGCCCTTTTATATATTTAATTGTCTTCTTTGATAATGAGGAAGCTGGCCTGTGTTTTCCTCAATAAAATATATTTGCTCAATCCTACAGTAAACAAACCTTATAGAATTCAGTATTTTTACAGTTCCTCTGTCTTTAGATCTATGATATATCATCTGAAACACAGGTTCATTTACTTCTGTTTATACTCCATTTTAGGTTTATTCTTCCATATTTTTGTTGATTTTATCCCTTAAAATTGTCATTGACTTATTTTTATTGACTATGAATTTATTTTCTTTCTTTTTTAAAAAAGTCCTCATCCAAGGATACGTTCACTGTTTAGAGAAAGACAGGAACAGGGCAAGGAGTGGGGAGGGAGGGAGGACCACTCATGGGGGAAAGACTGATTGGTTGCCTCCTATATGTGCCCCAACAGGGAATCGACCCATAACCTATGTACATGCCCTGATGGGGGATGGAACCCACAAACTTTTGGTGTACAGGACGATGCTCCAATGAACTGAGCTACCTGGCCACGGCTGAATCTATTTTCAGTATAAAAACTAAACTGTGATTTACAGCTAAAGCAGTGATTAGAGGTAATTTATTTGATATAATTTCTTTGCTATTTTATTTATTTTTAATTGCTTTTGGTATTTAGGAAAGTCTGTATGTATTTTCTGTTTGTTACCTTTGCACTTACACATTTGCAATGCCTTAATCCCATTTTCTTATTGTCATCTAGTATGTCAACTTTCAATGATATCTTCTCAGTGCCAACTATTGCTTTTACAATGATCAATAAGCTTTTTCTACTTTTCTCTTTACCTCTTCCTTTATAAAGGTTGAATTATTTCTATTTTGCAAAAATACAAAGATACCTATTATTCTTTCACCTTTGTTGCCATCTTTGCTTCAGTTTTAGAACTACAATGAAATACATTTAATACTCACCATGGATCCTTCGATTATTTTACTAGTCAACTCTTAGTGGGACAAAGATCATGCTCTAGTAGCTTCCTCAAGGATCTATGGGTATAATATTCTATGAGTTTTTCATGTTTTAAGTGTTCTTCTATTCTTGATACTTGAAGAACAGCTTTATGTAAAATTCTTGGCTCATATTTTTTTCCTGTAGTTTCTTGAAATCACTTTCTTTGTTACTTTGCTTTGTATGTTTCTATTTAGTAGTCTATTCCAATATAATTCTCCTGCCTTATAGGTTATTTGGTGTTTATTTTTTTTCCTGGAGGCTCTCAGAATTTTTCTTTATTTTTATTTTTTATTTATTTACCTTTAAAGATTTTATTTGTTTTTTAGAGAGAGGTAGAGGGAGAAAGGGAAACACTGATGTATTGCGAGAGAAACCTTAACTGGTTGCCTCTCACACGTCCTCAGCCAGGGATCTGGCCTATAACCCAAGCACATGCCCTGACTGGGAATTGAGCAGGCAACCTTTCCATTTGCAGGCCAACGCTCAACCCACTGAGACACACCAGCCAGAGCCTTTTTCTTTATTTTTAAAGTCTAACAATTTTACAGGGACATGCCTCAAAATTTACTGCTACATATCAAAATCCCCAAGTATCTTACAATCCTTCTAATATGTAGGTGCAGGCCTTATTCTGCTTATGAAAAAATATAATTACACTCCCTGGATGATGTGGCTCTATTGATTGGAACATCATTCTGTAGACCAAAATGCTGGAGGTTTGATTCTCAGTCAAAGCACATACCCAGGTTGTGGGTGTGATCACTGGTCCAGGCATGTACAAAAAGGCAACCAATCAATGTTTCTTTCTCATATCAATGTTTCTCTTTGTCTCTCTCTTTCCCTCTATCCCTTCCTATCTCTCTAAAAGCAATGAAACAAATGTCCTCAGGTGAGGATAAAAATAAATAAATAAGCCTAATTATAGTTTTAAATACCTTTTTCTGTTCACACTGCTTGGTTTCTGTAATTCAATATACATATATGTTAAATTTTTGTTTTAGTTCCAACTCAACCACCTTTCTCTTTTGCCTCTTTTACTTCCTTAATTCATTTTCATTTTTCGTGATTATTTTTCTGCCTTTCTCCAATGCCCTTTTGGAAATTTTCAGATGAGTCCATTTTCCCTTCGGCATCTTGAAATTTAGAATTTATTTCTAGATTTTGCCTTTGTTTTCCGTATCTTTCTTGGGTTCACTCAATTCGCTTCCTAGGTTTCCTTCTAATTTTGTGGGGGTTTTAGGGATAATTTCTTCTCTGTTTCATTTGTTTTAAAATATATAAATCTAGTTGGTTTTTCCTATCTCTAAATGCTTGTTTAGATTATTTCATACAGTTTGGAGAGAGGTGTTACAGTTTTCTTCTGCTCTGTCTTGCTTTATTTTGTCAAGGGGGGTTTCATTTGCTATTTTCATTCTCATATTATGTTTTCTTCTTACGATGGCTTTCCATAAATTTAGGAGGCTTTCATCTACTGTAACTTGAATTTGGTGTGGTTCATAAGAACCCTGTTTCAAGAGCCTTCTCTTCTGTTAGTGTAGTGAAGTATAGTTTCTTTAATGGATAACTTTTTTTTTTTTTGGTGGTGATGATAAGGAGATGATTGCATGTCCTCTAATTTGGGGGAGGGGTTTTTATTTTACCTTTCAAGACCTTAAAATGTCCCCTTTTGCTTTGTTTTCCTTCACCATCCAATCTCTAAGGGTGCCTCCCTTCTCTTTTAACTTTCTTTTTCCTCAGGAAACAAACCTTTCAAAGACTACCACCTCAAATCATGTGAACTTTTAAGCCCCAAACCTATATTCATTGCTTCAATATACCAAGACTCTTTTGTACCTAAGGTGTGGTTTTTCTTTCTGATGGTGATTTTAGAACAATTCTAGTTTCCTCCACAGTTTTTCAGAACTTCTGTTGTTGTCCATTAATATCAGGAGAGGAAAATACCTCCGCTGAGATATGGTGCTAACTTTTCCATTTACAGGAAACTATCTTCTAGCTTTGTTTGAGGGTAGTATTCTGTCTTCCAGGTTGTTGAGGATATGGATTTTATAGTTTTATTTGTTCTTTTTATAGATCTTTACTGATTTTGGAGGATATGTGAAGAGACTTGGATTTATCCTTACCAAACAGTGTCCTTACATGCCCAGACACTTTATAATGTGACAATGTCCCAAAATCTGCAAGTGAAACTGATCTTGGACAAAATGGAAAAAAAAAAGGTTAAATAAATTTCTACAGAAAATATCGCATTACTGACAGAATGAATTTTAAAAAAGGAGAATCATGATTTATTAAGTGCACACAACAATGCAACTGTTTCATTTTCATACACCTATCATCTTTCACAATGGAAAAGCAAATATCAAAATGAACTGAATATAGAAACAGACTTCTGAATCAATGTATGAAAAACTACTAAACTAGCAATTTTTTAAAAAAAACTGTAGCTTACCATTGCTCTCGTAAAATAGTACTCAGTCATTAATTCAACAAAAATTTATTAAACATTCATTATGCATCTGGCATCATTCTAGATGCTTGGAATACAGACACTTGTCAGATATTTGTCTTTTAAGTAGACAATATCCCTATCCAAATGGGGATAACATTCTCATGGGGAAAGTCAAACAATGAAACTAGTAATATATATTTTTTAAAAGATCACAAAAGCTTTTTATATAGTTAATAATAAAACTTAAAATGATTTCACTTTTATTATCATATCAAAAATTTCCTTTTGTGTATCTCTAGCTAAATACACTTATATTATACATTGGGGGCTATACCTCCAATTTTCCATCTTTTGGAATATAATTACAGCCTGCGAGGCACGGGTGCCTAGAGGATGTCACCAGAGATCCTGGGCTTAGAGCTAGATGGGACAGCTTATGAAACATTGGGTTGTCTCTCCTTAGGGAGTAGATAATAAGTAAATTTTAGGTTTAAGAGGGATCATTCCAATTTATTAGGGTTTTGTGGTTTGCTTAAAGTACAGGTGTGAGGAAAAAAAGGTTGTATACTGACATTTTTGCAGCCAAAAATGAGAAATGCATTAAATGTTTGTTGGCTCATATCCAGCATTCGAAAACTGTACTATTTGAGGAACTTCCTAAAGTGAAGAGTAGCAGAGTCTGGCCAAAGTAAAGGCAATAAAAGAGTGGAAAAGTCTTCTCTCCACTTCATAGTAGCCACAACATGAACATACAAATCACTTTTGTCCAAATGAAACTTTACATAAAACTTTGAATTTTAGGGAATAACAAATATAGGTTATTTCTAGTAGTAGCAGTAGGAGTTGAGAGACTTGGTTTTACAGACTTCCTGTAAATTTCTTTTCTGCAGAAATTTCCTTGGGCTGATTTATGTTATTTGTAAATACTTACAATTTATAACAATAATTCCACTTCTAAAAATTTACCCTATATTTCATATTGGCAAATAATTGGATAAGGATGTGTCTATTACAGTGGTTTATAACAAAGGACAGGAAAAAAGAACACAAAATGTTGAAACAATAGGAAACTATTGTTATTGACCCTCAAACTGGATTACTATGTATTTGTAAAAAGTGAGTTAGATCTGCATATGCTGGTATGTGATAAAAAAGCATGTAGAACAATGGTGTATATGGTATATTTCTACCTATGTAATAAAAAATAAGATTAGCTACATGCTTGCATATGGATAAAGTGTTTCTGGAATTAAATTTTTAAAAATTGTAATAGTGATTGCCTTCATAAGGGAAAATTTTCTCACCCTTTAGTTAATTAAATTATCTTTTTAAAAACCATGTTCTTGATAACTTCAATGAAAAACACTGATTATAGATCAATCTATTAAAGGATACAAAATTTACAGTGGGATACAGAGATGAGTTGATGGAGTAGAAGAGAGAAAGCCATTATCCAATGTACAAAGGTTGCAACTCAAATATGTGTGGGAAACAAACTGCATATTCAGTAATTATTTCTGGGATAACTGATTCATTACTGGAAAACAAAAATTAAATTTTTACCATATACTATACAGACCAAATTAATTTCCAGCTGTGTTAGAGATTTAAATGTAAATGTAAGCCCTGACCAGTGTGGTTAGGTTGGTTGGGCATTGTTCTGCAGAGTGAAAGGTTGCCGGCTCTATTTCTGGTCAGGGCACATGCCTGGGTTGTGGGTTCAGTACCTAGATGGGGTGCATACATGTGGCAACTGACTGATGTTACCTCTCCCTCTCTTTCTCCCTCCCTTCCCCTATCTCTAAAAGTAAATCAAGTCTTTAAAAAAATAAACGTAAGTTTAAAAACAAAAATAAAAACCCACAGAAGTACATGTAAATGTATTTATAGTATTAGACTAGAAGGCCCTTCTCAGGTTGAGAGGAAGCACCCAAAAAAGAAGGATAATGTATTTACCTCATGAAAATTTAAAAACTTGTATAAGACAAAAAGCAACACAATGCAAAATGATAAATAACAACCTGGAAAAATACTGTATATATATGTGTCTATATATACGTGTGTCTAATGTACATATATATATGTATGTATATGTATGGTACATGTATATTTATATATGTGTTAGATTTTAAAGTATTGCAAATAGTTATGAAAAAGAACAATATTATAATTTTTTAAAAGGAGCAAATGATATAACTTGTAAAAAATAAAGGAACATGCCAGCACAACCATTCTGGAGGGGAAATTTGATAATATGCATTAAAAACATTAAATATATGATTATCATTTGACCTCAGAAATCTTTTCTCTGGCAAATTACCCTAAGGAAATAAACATTTTACTCAAAGATGTATTCAAAAATATATTCAAAGATTTACCAAACCCTCCCCCCCCAAAACAAAAACCCAAAACTATATGAAACACAATGTAACTACCCAATAAGGAACTGGTACACTGAATTTCATGCAAAAGAATTCTATGTAGCCCATAAAATTGGTGTTGTAGAAGAATACTTATTAACATGTAAAGATATATAAGATGATATAATAAAAAATTTTAAATGTCATAGAGTATGATTCTATTCATTTAAAATATATTATTTTTTATAAAGAGAGAAGCCTAGTTTCTTTCTTTTTTAAAAATATTTTATTTATTTATTTTTAGTGAGGGAGAGGGAGGGAGAAAGAGAGAGAGAGAAATATCAATGTGTGGTTGCCTCTCACACGCTCCCTACTGGGAACCTGGCCCCCAACCCAGGCACGTGGCCTGACTAGGAATCCAACTGATGACCTTTTGGTTCGCAGACTGGTGCTCAATCTACTGAGCCACACCAGCCAGAGCTAAAATATACATTTCATTAAGTAAATATATGCAAAGAAAGTAGTCTTAAATCTAAATAACAAAATATTGACAGTAATCAGTGTTAAGTAGTAATTTAATTTTTAAAAAATTTTATAGTTACTAATTTTCTACAATAAATGTTTTGCTTTCATTTTATCAAGAAAAAACAGAGTACAGGTAGAGAAGTTATTCCTTCTGAGTATGGAGTCAGAAAAATACGAATTAAGATATAAATATCGGCCCTGGCTGGCGTAGCTCAGTGGATTGAGCGCGGGCTGCGAACCAAAGCATCGCAGGTTCGATTCCCAGTCAGGGCACATGCCTGGGTTGCAGGCCAGGTCCCCAGTGGGGACCACATGAGAGGCAACCACACATTAATGTTTCTCTCTCTCTCTCCTTCTCCCTCCCTTCCCCTCTCTAAAAATAAATAAATAAAATCT
>JAPYXV010001793.1:0-13754 GCA_028533065.1 Trachops cirrhosus | reverse complement strand
TGGAGATGGCAGAGATAAATAAGATGTTGTCTTTGATCTCAAGAAGCTTCATCTAATTTGGAAGTCAGAAACACAAATAGTAGCATGAGTTATGTGACAGGGAGTTGTCCACTGCACCAGGAGAGCACAGTGACACAACCCAAAATGATTCAGTCAAGGAAGATTTTCTAAACGTGTTGATACTTTAGCAGTCTGGAAAAACTGGAAGAGGAATTAGGAAGGAGAGGGAAAAACAAAAGGATTGAGGCAAGAAGGATAATAGTTTGGGAAAACACATTTATTTTTTTGGGGGGTGTGTGTGTGAAATTACCATTTTATTGCCAGGTAGAAAATGCAGAAGGAACTTTCTGGAACAAGAGGGTGACATTGAGTTTCCTTGGTTCTTCTTTTTTTCTACTTCATTTCTTTCTCTTCCTTCCTTTTTCTTCCCTCCCCTCCCCTCCTCTTTCCTCGTCTTTTCTGAATAGGTAATATTTAGTTGAAAATTAAACATTATATAAAGGTATATATACAGTAAAGAATCTCTCTTCACGTTGTTCCCCATTCACTCAGTTACTATCCCTCACGCCCCTCCAGTCGAGGTAACCACTTCTACTAGATTTTTGTACAAGGGTGGGCAGAAGTAGGTTTACAGTTGTAATACAAATAAATAATACAATAGTTAATAAATAATAATATAGGAGGAAACTCATATTCACAACTGTAAAGTTACTTTTGCCTACCTCTGTATATCCTTCTAGAGTTTTCTTAAGAAAATTTATAAGTAAATATAAATATATTTTTTAAAATTTATTTCTCTTGGGATCATTAGTTCATTCTGGCTTAAAAAATAATGTAAGAAGGGGTTATAAGAAGATGTGCCAGAGGAACTTTGACCTGAAGGATTTTAGATTAGAGAGGGAGGCAGCACTAAGGGAATGGATTGAAGACCCAGAGGCCATTGAGCAGTCTTACCTTAAGTAATGCTGGCAGAGCCAGTTGAAGCCTCACTTAAGATAGTGGCAGTGGAGAAGGAAAGAATGTTGGATCTTGATCTTACTTAAGACTTGGGCTAGGAAACAAACCACTTACCTAATCCTGAGCAGTAATGTGGAGACACTGAGGGTCCAGTTTGGGTAAGCTGTGTGACTGCGTGGTGGGTGGAAGGACCAGTATAAATCAATGAGGCTTATCTATAAAATGTAGAAAAGAAGCTAATAGAGAAGCTAGGTATGTAGGTGGTTAATTGCTCATCCACTAGAGTCTTGTAGTCCTTATTTTAAATCCAACTCTTTTCATTTCCTAGCTATGTAATCTTGGACAAGTCACTTAATCTCTCTAAGCCTTGGTTTCTTTACTGTGATTTCTATAAAATGGCTATAGTAAACAAAACTACCTCCTGGGATTGCATTAAGAATATAGGAAATAAGGACACAAAAGAAAAGTTTCACGTCCAGGACTCACATAGAAAGGCGAATCATAGATTGGGAAGTGTAATCCTTTGAAGTGAGTGAAGATGGTAAACTAGTAGAGAATACGCAGGTGGTTATCTCAAAGTGTAAAAGAGCATGAACTACTTAAGACGTCATTACTTTGATGATCTGCCAGTAGTTGATTTGGAAATGCCATGCGAGTTCTTGGGGCCTCAGTCTTTCTATCCATACTATATCGTAGGTTGAACTGAATGATAAGGTCCTTCCAACTCTGTTCTTCTGATGCCATACTAAGCCATCTTTAAACTCGAAAACCATGTGCGAATATCCTCTATGTTACAGATTTCAGAATAAAAACTACCGTTCTTTTCAAATGCTATTGTTTTAGATTCATTATATGAGTACACCCAGAGTTTTACTTCTATTATACATTTAACTTTTTCTGTGACTTCTTAAATAATTTTGTTTTGATCATAAAGGATACTTTTTTCTTTTCTTCTTTTTTTTCAATAACCACCTTGTAAAAAGACTATTGTTTGCCTTGGCCCTTTTAATCTGTCCATGAGGAATTCAAGCCAAATGATAGGGAGCTGTGAAAATCCAGTTAGTGTGAGCTGTAATCTTTTTTGCTGGCTTTAAATAGTAAGAGTACCATGCAGACACCCTGCAGATAACTGAATCAAAACATGCAGTAATCACCTAAACATAGATTCTGCCTGTGCTCTTATGGAGCTATAGTAGAAATCACTAATAAGCATTTACTTTTCAGAAAAATATTTCATCATGGTATCAAATAAAATCAGGGTTAGATATTAAAAGCTGTATTTTACAAGTAGGCAACCCAGTGTTTGTGAAAAGCATTGATTTCTGAAAATTTGACATTATCCAGTGTTTATAATATCCTCTGACTATTAATAGAGTCAGGAAAATATCTTTATAGAAAGAATATTTATAAGCCTCTAATCTTTCAGTCATCAACTTCAGATATCACTAAGGGAAAACAAGCAACTGTTAAGATAATTAGGCTTTTGAACTATAATAAAAGATAAGAAGAAAGCCGCCTCTCTTTGTCTTATAAAAGAAACGGGTTCCACTAATGCAGTTTATTGAATTTAGGTAGCAAAATATTCTCTAATAACTTTGTCAAATCGTGCCCTATTTTCTAGGTTTATAGGCTGCTTTTTTTTCTTTTTAAGTTAAAAGATGGATCTCTCATCCATTAGATTCTGCATTAGAGTGATGAGAAACACAGTATGTAGCATGCTGATGCTGCCTCCTAATTTCATTAGCTTTCCATTTTCTAATACTGATGTTGATAATATTCTGGTGAAGTTTATAAAATAAAATAGATATTTGTTAAAACCAGTATCCTAGTGTTGCTGGCATGATTCATGCTACAGGAGGAGTTCATAAGTCATTAGTAATCTTTTATGTTTAGTGTATTGTTCTGAACAGCAAACTTGAACTCCTTTGTTTTGAAAGGTTCATAGGGCCCAATCCAGAACAAAGGTTTCATCAAGTAGATATCGTTCCTATGCATATCACTTTGTCCAGGCAGCTTTAGAGAGCTCAATATGCTAGTCCTTCAAAATAGGGAAGCCTGCTTTTCATCAAAAGTATAGATTCTGAGGACTGTGGCTGCCAGTGAACATTCTCAATACTTAAGTTTTTCTGTCAACTTTTTATTGTAGAAATAGGCATAAAAAAGGACAAGGTTGGTATAATGAGCCAAATTTATCCATCTTTCACTTTGTAAAACATTGTTTTAGATGTGCTGAGTATAAGTAGTTTTGAAAAACTATTATTACTAGATTCCCTAATGTTTCCATGAAAGTTCTAAAAGTCATTTCTATTTTAGTGTGCCAGTGATAAGTTTGGGTATGCATTTATATTAATAGTAAATAATATTAAGAGGGATGTTCTAAATTCAACATTTTAAGAACAGTTTTAGTCTCATTTACATGCAGTGTACTACGTACATTGTGTAAAACATTCTGACTGACATATTTGTATGGGGGAATTCCCAGGCATGGGCTTATAATGGTCATGTGGCTTACCATTCATATAGCCTACATCTTCTTTCTTGTAACTACCTTTGCCTGTATCCTTTCTTTTTTAAAAAATATTTTATTGTTATTCTATTACAGTTGTCCCAATTTTTCCCTCTTTGCCCTTCTCTGCCCAGCCCACCCCCCCTCTGTTATTCATGTCCATGGGTTGTTCATACATGTTCCCTGACTAGTCCCTTCCCCTTCTTTCCACCCTTATACCCCTCCCTACTCCCCTCTGGTCACTTTCAGTCTGTTCTTTGTCTCCATGCCTCTGGTTCTATTGTGTCCATTAGTTTATTTTGTTCATTAGATTCCTCTTACAGGTGAGATCATACTGCATTTGTCTTTCACCACCTGGCTTATTTCACTTAACATCATACTCTCCCATTCCATCCGTGCTGTCTCGAGAGGAAGGAGTTCCTTCTTTCTGCTGCGGCCTGTATCCTTTCCAAGCTGCCTACTCCTATTGTCACGTCTTTACCCCCAACCAGATCTTAGTACACATACACTTGTAGACCAAGAGAGAAAACAAATTTCGGTGTATTTTTTAAATTAACTTCAAAATATTATAATAATTATTTATTTTCTTTTATTTATCTCCTCTGATATCTGAATGGAGACCACTGATGCAGACCAAACCGCTGTCATTTTCACCTGATGTATAGCTTAGCTTCATAATTAGTCTTCCTACTTTCACTTTTGCCCCCCACCCCCAACCGTTATCCACACAGCAGCCGGAGGGATGTCTTAAAAATATAAGTCATGTTATATCATCCCTATGCACAAAGCCCTTTAGTGACTTATTGAATTCTTTGCCTTGAATTCAAAGTCTCATAGGCTCATGTACCCAGCCTATCTCCTGCTACTCATTGTGTTGTAGCCTCACTGTTCTTTCCACCCTCTAGTCAGGGGTGTCCAACCTTTTGGTGTCTCTGGTCCACACTGGAAGAAGAAGTGTTGTGTTGGGTACACAGCAAATACACTGCAACACGTAATCACAAAGAAAATCTCAATATTTAAAAAAAAAAAAAAGAAAAGAAAATCTCAATATTTGATATAAATTTACAATTTTGTGTTGGGCTGCATTTTTAGCCATTATGGGACACACATAGCCCACGCGTGGGCCACAGATTGGACACCCCTGCAAGTCTAGATGTTTGCAATTGATGTTGCTTCTGACATGCTTCCTCCCGGATTTTCTTTTCTTTTTTTTTTTTAATATGGCTAATTCTCATTATTTAGGTTCTTAGTTCAAGTATAATCTTTAAAAAAGAGTTCTTTCCTGAACACCCAATCTAAATTAGCTGTCTTTTCACCCCATTACTCTGTGCCAGCCTCATACACTTCAGAGTACGTATCACAGTGTGCAATCATCCAGAATATAGGGGCAGAGTCCTTGTTCACTGCTGTGTTCTCAGCGTTTGCAACAGTACTGCACACATGGAAGGTGCTTTAGTAAGATGTATGCATAAATGAGTTAAATGAGTAACTATGTTACTTGAATTTAAAGATCAGGTTTCTTCTGTGAGTTACCTATAATTTTCATTTTTAATATTTTTTAATTATAGGCATATGCTTTGTAAAAAAATTGTAATTTTAAAATACAGGGTCCGGCAGAAGTAAGGCTTGCTTGAGTGTGTTTGGTAGGGTACGTGAATGAGTGCCTTGCACAAGATGGACAACAACTTGAACATTTCACCTAAAATGTTACATGGTGTGCTTGAGTGTGGTTTTGTTATGTTGCAGAATTACATTGTTATGATTTTGTAATAAAAGAGTTTCTAATAAAAAGGGGGCATTATCTGTGCCGGATCCTGTATAGTAAGTGAAAACTTTTCACTCTGCTTCACACTCCTTCATCTTATTCCTCTGAATTAGCTACTGTTAACATTTACATGTAAGACTTAGTGCTTTTATAATGTCATCTGTGTGTTTATAATGATATACAATGTATTACATTAATGAGATTATGACATACAGACTTCTGCAAACTAATTTTTATAGTAATGGTAGCTCTGGAGTACTAAGGCCTGATGCTTTCAGTTTTGAGTCTCAACATTTCTTTGTTTTAAAGAGTAGATGGTTGAATTCATGTTGTAAAACTAAAATCTTTCTCATTTCTTTTGTATAAATGTGGTGAACTTTAAAGTTTAGAAGGAAATTATCCAGGCTTCTTAGCAATGTAGGTAAAATATAAAGTAAATAATTAGAATTGGAGTCTTCCCCCCCACCCCCAGTTTACATGGGAGTAATTAACTGAATATAAAATTGAAAGTTGTTTTCACCAGATATCCCTTGCATCAAAAGGTACCCGTTGTGCTAAGTCGTAACTACTACATGATAAATGATCTGGCCTATCCAATGAACCTTTAACCCGTATTTTAAATATAATTATTTCTATAAAGAAGATGTGAAAGCATCTAGTGTACCGTATGGCTGGTGATCAGTTAATTTTGAGAGAAGGGTATCAAAACTAACTTAGTTTTTAAAACTGAAAAGCAACAAATGACAGATTTTTTTTTTTAATCTGGAAGAGATTTGAGAAGTATTCTTTCTGACTTAGAGAATGTCTTCAAAGACTATGATAATAAGAATCAACATTTTATTTTTTTAAACAGATAATTTACCTATGACATACTTCCTTCTTCTTCCTTGACTTAGAGAAGAAAACTAAAGAATTCCCTAACATGATGTAGTTGAAATTTTTTCAAATTATGTTTTTTTTAAAGATTTTCTTTATTTTTTAGAGAGAGGGGAAGGGAGGGAGAAAGAGAAGGGGAGAACATCGATGCGCAAGAGAAACACCAGTTGGTTGCCTCTCATATGCCCCCAACCGAGGACCTGGCCCACAGCCCAGGCGTGTGCCCTGACTGGGAATCAAACTGGCGACCTTTCAGTTTGCAGGCCAGCACTCAGTCAGTCCACTGAGCCACACCAGCTAGGGCTCAAATTATGTTTAACTACTACGCTAGATACTCAATTTTCTATCTCTTTACTTCTTTCCTTCACAAAATAAGTCTTTTGTCTCTCTTGATGCTGAGCTCCCTATGCTTCAGTACAAAATGAAATTTTAAAGATCATCATGGTAGATAATCTGGCAACAGAGACCTAGTCTAGCCTGTTTTCCTTACAGATAAGTAAACTGAGGCTACCAGAGATTTAAGTGATGTATTTTCCAAAGATAGCTAGCAGAGCAAGATTTTCATATGTTCATAGTTATGTATTGGGTTGGCCAAAAAGTCCGGCTGGTTTTTTTCCATAAAATAAATAAGACATATTTCTCATTTTAACCAATAAGTATTGATTTGGATATTTGGAGTGTGTCAGCTCTCTCCCCCATGGTATAACGTTGATTGTTCTCAGTTAATGTCTTGATTTGATCGCTGTCAACATCAACTGGTGTACCTGGCCATGAAGCATCGTCCAGCAGAAATCTCCAGCATGAAACTTCCAAAACTTGGCAAACCACTGTTGACACATTCAATCAATCACAGTACCTTCTCCATACACGGCACAAATTTTTTTTGCATTGCAGTTGCATTTTTACCTTTCTTGAAGTAATAAAGCATAGTATGCTGAAAATGTTGCATGTTTTCTTCCATTTTAAAATATTAAAATGGCTACACAAAAATTCATCAATTTTGATTTTTTTAAATACATGCCGATATGACAGCCGTCATAA
The DNA here is from genome assembly GCA_028533065.1 of Trachops cirrhosus. Lineage (NCBI taxonomy): Eukaryota > Metazoa > Chordata > Mammalia > Chiroptera > Phyllostomidae > Trachops > Trachops cirrhosus. Next base: position 6,609 of record JAPYXV010001793.1, on the reverse strand, counting down.
TGCAGTCTAACAAAATTGTTTCAAATGATGTTAAAGACAACTAAGCACTACTAGAACCATCTTGTGGAAAAGAACAAATGAGCTTTTTGGCCAACCCAGTAGTTGTGGAAATAATTCTTATCTTATTGAAGGTGAGTACATGTTTTATAGTTAGAGATTTTGTATCTCCTCACTGTGACTAACACCATTATTTAGTAAATAAATATGTATTAATAAATGAGATGTTTTTATCCAATTTTAGGTTTTAATTAACTGCTGTATGCCCTGTGAAACTTGCCACATTTTGATAACTCATTCAAGTTCACACCCCTACCTGTCACTGCTTGCTCCAGTTACTGCTGCCCAGCGCTAAAGTGTTCGCTTTTCTTTTTAAAAAGGAAAACTTGTGTTCCTTTTGGCTTAGATACAATCAGAACATAAAGGACAGATTAGGGTAGAAGTATCACAGACACAGTAGTGGGTGTTTTGAGACTTTCTCACAGATATAACCAAAAGAATTATGGGGGGAAAGAATCTTATACCTAATGGGAAACAAAAAGACTTAAGGAGACCAAATTGTGAGTAAACATGAGAGCCCTTAAAAATATTTTTTACATAAACAAAAATTAAACACTAAAAATAACACCTAAAGAGGATATTAATTATATTTAAAATAAGGACCACTGGATATCATTGCACCTGTCAGGTACCAGTCAGGACCGTGACACCACACTAGTTTTCTTAATGGAGAGAATTTCATACAGGGAACAGGATGGTGCCAAAGGGAACACTGAGATAGCAGAGGTAGTAATAGCAAGAGCCAGGTGCTACTTCTAGGGGAATGGAGAGAAGTGGTTAGGCTTATTAGGATTTAGAATTTCAGGGAGGGGCGGAGTGAGACCCAGACCTCTGACTGGAACGTGTTGCTGGGCTTGTGTTGGTATCCCAGGGGCTTGTGGGAGGGCCTCCACAGAGCTAAGACTTAGACCTTTGGGGAAGGGGCGCATGATGGGTGTGGTTCTGGGAGAATGGGGGGAAAACACCTAGAAGTTGGAACCAACTCTACTCAAGAGTTACTTCCTCTAGAGGACAGAGATGATGCTAGGGCACGCCTGACAGAATCAGTAAGTAAAATAGGGTAGCCCTACTCACCTTCTCAAACTGTTCAGCTCCAGGGAGGTCTCTGGCAAAGGAAAAATGTCATTTGCTTAGTGTGACTAGCACCACCATAACTTGCCATTTTCATCCTTTTGTATTAGAGACTCTCCTTTTCTCTTCCCTGAAATTTTAAAAGTTGTTTATATCCATTCGTTCCTCTTACCAATGCTAAGGGTGTACAGTTCGGAGTCGATTTTACTTTTCTCTACAAGTTTGTAGTTTGTGCATACTGGAATAAAAAATGATGGCTTTTTTAATAGAAATGGGTATATTAGTAAAAAAGTTTTTTTAGGATTTTGTGTAAGGGGGACTTAAGGTTGAGGGATATTTCTCTGTACCCATGTTCCTCAAGTTCTTTTTCATTATTGCCCCCCAATGAGAAAAAAACTTAGTTGATTTTCAGTTAATTTAAATGAGAGAGAAATTAACACAAACACTAAGGGATAAGATTTGTTGAGCTGCATTCAGCTTTGGAGGGCCACAAACCATAAATCTAAACTTTTTTCACTTTTAGAGCTTCATTTACATGAATTAGTAAACTATTAAGAACTGTATACTTGGAAACTGGGTGGCTTTCACTCCTTATGTTTTGAAGTTATTAGCAGATACCCTCTTTTTAGATCATATGCCTTGGCTTTTCTATTATAGTACCTCAATTCTGGTATCATTATTGATAAAATCCCTGAAAAAAATGAGTTGGCATTTCCTTAAAAATGGAATGCGTAAAAGTATAAGGTATGATTTGTGAAATTTCATCAGAAGAAGCAGTTGAAGACAGCAAATACCAAAATGAACAGTGCTTTTAAACCTATTTTTGTGCTTTCTAATATAATTTAATAAATTCTATAAGTCTAAATATAGCAAGTAGTGTTTTAGAACTGTATGATATATGTATACTTTTTTTAAGGGTAGCTTTTCCTTGCCCATTAAATGTGAGATTTTTTTTTCTGTGCTGTCAAATTTGAAAGAGGTGAGTTCCTGAGTGGAACTGAAAGCACTGTGTAGGAATTGATGTGCCCAATGGCGGTTTTTTATGAAGCATTTTATTTGATATAATTTCAAAGTCACAAAGAAGTTGCAAGAATACTAAAAAGAACGCTCTTTATTCAGGTTTACCGATTGTTTGTACTTTACCCCATTTGATTTATCAGATTTTCTCTCTGTCTCTCTTCCAACACACACACTTTTTCCTGAATTTCTTGTGAGTAAATGGCAGGCATCAGTACCTCCGTGCCTAAACATCCGTGTGTATATTGCATAAGATTTTTTTTAATAGCCATAGTATAGTAATCAAAATCAAGAAATTTAACACTGATACAACAGTAGTATCAAATCAACACCCATAGTCCCAGTTATGTCGTATAACTTCATATTTACACATTACCCACCTAGACCCTCCGTCTCGGATCTAGTCCAGGGTCAGTAATTATAGTGAGTTGTCCTGTCAAGTCTCCTCTAATTTCGAAGTTTCTCAGCTTCTCTTTTTCTTTTATGTCCCTGACATTTTTAAAACTGTATAAGCCAATTGTTTTATCGAATGCCCCTCAATTTGGGTTTGTCTCCTGTTTCCTAATGATTGGATTCAGTTTGTACAATTTGGGGGTGGGGTGGCAGGAATGCCATAGGAGTGATTTGTGCCCTCCCCAGCATACCACATCAGGAATCAGTGTTTTGGTTTGTTCCATTATTGGTGATGTTAAGTTGGGGTACTTTTTAAAGATCCCCTCAAAATTTGACTTGGCAAATAAGAGAAATTTTATAGTGTTGCGATTTCTAAAGTTCACATTCTTCTCTCAGTAAATTAATTGTTATATTTTGCACACATATATTAATTTGGGGAACAAGTCAAAACAAAATGGGCTTGTGTGTTAAATACTGGTGAAGTATTAAATAGAACAGATTTGCATCATTCTACTTACACAAATTTGAAGGGGTTTTTTATTTCTCTTTAATTAGCTTGAAATTCTTTATAGTTTGTGTACAGACTGTTTTGTATGATACTGTACTTTGTAACTTATCTAAGGAGGTGTTTAAGAGTTTTAACACTTTTTCTCCTTTCTCATGCAGTGCTGAGCCCTATTCATATATTACCCTCATGATTTCTAGGCAAATCAAATATGGAATATTTTAGATAAATTTTAAGTTATGAATGAAATATAAATACAAAAGCATGATCTTACATAAATACGTGGTTTCAAGAAGAGTTTTGATTTAAGGTGAGAAGGACTGTTAAAAGTCCTTTACCCCTGCCTTTCAGAAACCATTCTTGAAAGATTAGAATGTATCCTTTTCAAGTTTTTGACATAAGACAATTCCAACCTCCTTGAGGAACCTGTTTGTGTACTTAACAGACACACTCTAGAAAAGCTTTCTTGCAATTGACCTAAATCTGCTGTTCTGTTTCTTCTTTGGCAGTAGAAATGAAGAATATTTGTATTATTTTTTAAATAATTATATTTACTAGTCTTTGTATAAAAATGGCTTCAGAATTACAAAGGCCCATGTACTGAAAAAATTAATTGGTTTCAAAGATACCGTTTTTAGTTCTCTAATCACATGTGTGACTAACCTGTGGCCCTCATGCTATCTATCCTCTGGTTAGAAATCCAGAATTGGGTAAGGTCCATCGACCTTGTGTTTATTGGCCTTAACTTTTATGTTTTTAAACTTATAGTATGCTACCTTGCTTTTAATCAAAGCAAAAAACCAATAATGCATTATTTCTTTTGAGTGGGGCTATTATTGAAATGTGCTGACAAGATTGGAGTTTTGTATAAAGTTGAACTGCAGAAGAGAGTTTGAAAATCAATAGTTTTATATGTTATAATTTAATTTTTCATTTTGCATTTCTCAAATTATTCAAGGGCATAGTACTTTATTGTACTTTTGATAAATGGTTGCTAGTAACTTTTCCAGGACATACAAAGTTCTAAGTGAAAGAACAAAGAAAACTTATAGTAAAATAGCAAAAAAAAAAAAAAAAAAAGACTGGTTAAACTAAGACAGGAGGAGTGAGCTTGTTCTTTGCTCATTGGCTAAAATGCCCTTTGTTGTTTCTTTCCCTTTAATGGTTTCTGAATTTTAACACTGACGGTTTAACTCTACCAGAATAGAAAAAATTGAAAACAACTGTCTATATGTTTTTGTTTACCCTAGTTTGACTTTATGCAATTTGCCAGCATATATTTTACTAAATCCTTAAAATACTTTAGTCTAAAATCTACAGAAGGTATGTATGACTTATGTTTACTTTTAATATATACATAAAATACCAGAAATGGATTAGAAAATTAAAATCATACCTGATGCAAATCTTGACATTTGGTTTAAGTGATCTAAACTTCATAAATTTTATCATCTCTAGGTGTTTTTGTATCTTTGATAATTTTTTTAATCTGTTCCATTTTATAAAAATAAACATCATTTGGCCCTGGCTGGTGTAGCTCAGTGGATTGAGTGTGGGCTGCGAACCAAAGGGTCACAGGTTCGATTCCCAGTCAGGGCACATGCCTGGGTTGCGGGCCAGGTCCCCAGTGAGGGCCATGTGAGAAGCAACCACACATTGATGTTTCTGTCTCTCTTTCTTCCTCCCTTCCCCTCTCTAAAAATAAATAAATAAATAAAATCTTAAAAAAAAATAAACATCATCTGGTATTATAAGAAAATCATGCTGCTTTTAAACACCTAATTTTAAAATTAGGTGTTTTTAAAATGAAATTGTTTACTGCATTCCTTCTGAAAAGATTATGTACATAGAAGCCTGAGGTTTCTGTTCCCAAGGATGGTGCTCTGGAGACACATTTCGAGGTTAGTTATGACTCATATGTCAAGGCCTGCCCAATTTCCTGAGTATTCAGGATATTTAAGAATGAATCACATTTCAGCCCATGTCAGGAGAACAAGACACACATTTTACATCTCACACTGCTCAGACAGGTTGGTAATCACTAAGTTAAACTGTCATGATGCAGCTTGGTTGAATGATCCACTGATAACCAAGTAATCAAAACACCGTACTTGAGAGCCTAGGTTCAGTAACTCATTACTCTTTAGAAAAATTATGTTTATATGGTAAATTTTTGCTGCCAGTGGAGACATTTAAAATGTTTTGGTTGTTCTTGAAATGTCATTGCTTGAAGTTTTGAGCTGAGACCTCAGTTATTAGAAAAAGAATATACTTCTAGTTGGCTACTTTAAAGGCAACTGTGTTGATTGAGTCAAGTGACTGAATGAATAATGTAAAACAGAAGCAGAATTTAGTAGAAACCACTGTGGCCTTTCCATCCTTTTTCTTCCAACAGAGTTATTACAACCTTAAAAAGAGACACCTACTGATCCTTACCAGTGAAAAGGAAAAGATATAAAATACCTTCCTACTTCCACTGTGACTTTATCTTTAGAGCATAACTAGATACTGCCACCAAAGTCTTTTCCTGTCAATGGGCCCTGCCATCTCGATTGTCCTCAAGTTTAGCTTGAATTTACTATGAAACTGTCCGTTTGGTGTCTTTGCAGCTACCCCTGATTATTTTCTAATGACCATAACTACCTTCTTAATAATGGTCTAATGTGATGACCCGGATTTGAGAAATTGATTGTTATGAACATTAAGAAAAACATTTGGAATCTATAGAGTTAATAAAATAACTCTCAATTACCTAAAATTAATTCAAGATCTAGTTGTATCAAACTGATGAGAAGTTTCCTGTTTTATATCTGAGATTATTTTAATTGAATATTAAAGCATTTAAGTTTCTATAAGCCATTAATTTTGGCATTCTTTTCATTATAAGTGCTATGTGTTTAGAAAAATCAATATTAAAATTTAGCTTCAAAGAATTCATGAAGAGAATTATAATGAAATCTTGATATATTATATACAAAAGACAAATCCCCGATCATTTCTTTTTATGCAAATGATTTGATTTAGACATAATTCCCCAACATCACCATGAATTTCCATCTGTGTAACCCTGATGTTCTTAAGCAGTCCGCAGTTACCTCATGCTCTAGGCTATATTCACTCTGCATGCATGGAAACTGTGACTATCTTAACACTTTAGATGATGATATGAATAACAATTGTTTGTTGATTTTATTCTCTATCTCCCTGGATAACCTGCTGTCTGCAAAGGCTGAATAAGTGGCAGATAGCTTTTGTCATCCCTTATCCAAGCTGTACACTTGTAAGGAAGAGTAGGGATAATCGCCTCAATCTAATTAGGGGTTAAAAGAGGCCATGACTGTGATGTGGCAGTGAGACACCTTACTGTAGCAATCCTGTTTGCATTAGAAAAATAAGGTTGTCATATTGATTATTCAAATTGGCTTGTATTGGCTAAGGCTCAATGGCTTGTATCGCAGCTGAAGCAGTTGAAGATCCCAGCTATTCACAGAAGACCTATGCCATAGCATACATTATATTGTGGCTTGTTTGCTAATTTGGGGTTTTAAGAATGAAGACAGAGTTTA
>JAPYXV010001792.1:0-13754 GCA_028533065.1 Trachops cirrhosus | reverse complement strand
ATAGAGTTGTCAGTGACCAGAGGGGAGAGGGGAGGGAATTTCAGGGGAGAAGGGAAGGATTTACAGGAACAAATATAGAGGACACATGGACAAAACTAGGGGTGTTGGAAAGGGGAGGGAGGAGGGGAGGAATGGGTGGGTGGGCTGGAATGGGAATAAAGGATAGAAACTGTACTGAATAAACTAAAATAAAAAAATTAAAAAAAAATTTAAGAACTCCAAAAGCAAAAAGAAAATTCTTAAAACTTTCTAAGAAGAGCCACTCACCCATAAAGAAAATGAATCAGAATGATGTGAGACTTCTCATGAACAACATTAAAAGCAGGAAAATAATAAAGATATTTTCAAAATATTGAAAACAGAAAGTTTAACTCAAGTTTTATATTCAGCTAAGTCACCATTTAAATGTGAGGATATAATAAATATATTCTCAGATGTTCAAGCAGGTTATCCTAAGGATCCTCTTTGAAAATACTCTTAGAGGAAGTAATCTGTCAAAAATTTTAGGAAGTGCGATAAATGATAAGATAGTAAGAATAAGAAAATAACTTTGGAAAGTCTCTTGTTTTCTAAAAAGAAATTTTAGACATATATACACAGCACCAGATATAATAAAGTAGGGGACAGAGTGCGACAACCAAGGTAGGTAAGAGTGTGTGTGTGTTAAAGTATCCGTCCTGCTACGGGGGAAGATACAGAAGACACAGATAGGTGTTGATAAGTTCCATAAACTGGGCAAAATAAATATAAGTCTTAACAAGTTATGCATAACCAATGGAAGAACAAACAAAATGCAAGGCTTTCAAACTTTTAGGAAAAACACTGATTTATTCAAGGAAATAAGCAAAAAGAAAAAAATGAAAGAAAATTTAAACTAAGATTGAATTAAGAGTTCTAACATAAAAGTAATATACTATATTAGTTAAATTCACCAAAGAAAAGACAGAATTCTCAGACTGTGTTAAAAATAAGATCCAGCAATATAATGTCTTCAAGAGACACATTTAAAAGAAAGGATAGGACAAGTTAAAACAAAGAGATAGAAAAAGTAAACTATAAACCAAAAGAAAGCCAAGCAGACATCTAATATCAGAAAAATAAAATTCAAGGTAAAAAGCATCATTAGGGGCAAAGGGAGACAGTAGATCAAGAATATACAATATATAGATAATATAACACATCTATATTATTAATATAGATGCTCTCTAAAACATAAGCTCAAAACAGATAAAGCAATGAACAGCCCTTGGTTCTCCCCTGATAATACTGCCTCACCTGCAGGCTTCTCAAATAATGTCTATTTTAACTCCCACATCCCCCTTTATCACTTGGCCTGGAAATGAGGTGGGGGCTCTTCCTCACTCCTCAGTGCTATTTCCAGATCATTCTCCCCTACCCTCTTTATATGCTATAAAATATTATATATAATACATAATACTCAACTTTAAATCTCCTGCCCTCTCTGTTCCAGTCATTTGCTACTCCTTACTCATTGTCACTCTACCTAGTACTTCTGTCATAATCCCTAAAAATATCAACAGTTATATAACTCTTTCTAACCCCTGATGTCATAATGTTTTGATCTGCTCTCCTTCAGTCATTTCATCCTTTAGCCACAAGTCATACCCTTGATCTTGTCATTACAAAACAAACCTGCAACCCTTCAATAATCTCAATTTCAAATAACTCATTCTTCAAATATCACCACTTTACAGTTCACTTCTACTAGTCCCCCAGTTCCAACAATCCTTTGATCTCCACAGAACCTTTTACTTCATTGCTTCTATCACCTTTTTACTGTCTCCCACCTCTTCATGTCCTCACTTCCTTTGTAACCCAGTATAAATTTCCATGATCAATAATTATCCATCCCTGACATATGTGCTCACCTCCAATTCACTTGTACCTCTCTTGCTCTGACGTTCTCTTTGGCTGACCACAGCCCAGCTTAAATCCAGTGTCCTCTGCCTATTCTACAGCTGTACCCTGGACATCTATTTTGTACTGCTCGGACATCTTTTCCTATCTATATTCATTTTATGGGCTCACTCAGTATTATGGCTTTAAATGCTATATGTATACTGATGACCACAGATTTGTATCTCAGCTTTAACTTTGCCTCTGATCTTTGTCCCTGAATTCTAGTCCTATATATCTAACTATCCACTTGATGTCTCCACATGGCTAAGCTCCTGACAGTCCATACCACCAAGCCCACTCCTTATGCTTTGTCCCTGCTAATAGTTGTGCCTTGAATTTATAGCTTGAATTTACCTTATATAAAAGTTACCTGTTTTGGTAACCCCCCAGAAGGGTTATTTGTGTTCTGTTTTTTCAGTTCCTGTTCATATTAGTCTTGAATATCTATCTACTTCAATCTATTTTCAACTTGCCCATTATTTTTTTCACTTTAAGGGTGTCTCTTATAGATAATACATGCTAGGCTGTTGCAGTCCACTGGCCTGCGGTGACCGCAAACGTTGTAGCTGCTCGCAAGTCACAAGAAAAACATACACACAGACTACAGAGTCCTGTGGGGGAATAAAGGACGGCATGGCTACCCTCTCAAGGGGAGGGTGCCTCCGAGTGGCCTGGCCACTCTCTCAAAGGAGAGCGCCCTGAGCTGAGCTGCAGCCTCAATACGCTTTTTATTAGGTAGTATTGGGTAGGTGGAAGGATACAGAATGTGGATTCATTGTCTAGCAGAAAAGATCAAAACAGGTAGATAATTTACATAGGGTTCAAAAGTCTCACGCTGGGTTTTGGGGCTGGTATCACCTAACAGGTACATGATTAGTCTAGTTTCCTGCCAGAGCCTACACATCCAAGAGCATCCTAGCAAGCAAGTCTCACAGGATTTTACATATCTTATTCCCCATGTCCAATTTACCCCAGGTGTCATCTGACTCTAGTCTGAGCCTCACCGCCCCTGCTATTTCCGCAGGCCCTGATTTGGGCAGAGGAGATAAAGGCAGCCAGGAGACTTGGATTTCTCACATCCAGAACAAGGACTCAGGCTATTGTCAAAGCCAAGGGGGCAGGGGTGATGTCGATCACCCCTCACTTCCACAGCCCCCTGAGTCTCTTCCCTGATGGCTTATTCCCACATGATCGTGTCTGTCTTAGGTCCATTCTTTTCAGAGAATGGTTGCCTGTCATTGACTATCCGACCAAGCTGAAGGGAATAGCAGAGCAGGCAGCGCCCATGTTCAGGGAAATAGGTTTTGTCTCCTTAGGCCTCCTGGTTCTGGGAGGTTTCTCACTCAGCCTTAGCCACGGGGTTGGGTTATGGCTCCTGAAACCAGGCAGGGCAGACACCACACTAGGCCTTAATGAAATCAAAGGAACCAGGTACAGATATGACAGAGATAAAAAAAGAACATTATGGTCAATTATGGGCTATAGAGTAAATAACTTAGATGAAGTAGATAATTTTTGAAAAAATGTAAAATGCCAAAACTAGCAGAAGAAATTAAAAATATGAACAGACCAAATATGTATAAGTAAATTGAATGGTAATTAAAGACCTTACCTTCAGAAGGCTTCTGGTCAAGATGGCAGCATGGGAGGACATGACTCAATTCTTTGCACAACCACATCAAAATTACAACTAGAATATAGAACAGCCATCACCCAGAACCATCAGAAATTAACTTGAATGGAAGTCTGACAACTATGGAATTAAAGAAACTACATCCAGACTGGTAGGAGGGGCACAGACATGGAACATCTTGTTCCACATCCACATGTGGTAGATAAAATTCAGGATGGATATCTCGGGAGTGAGGAGTCCTAGCCCCACACCAGGATTCCTTAGTCCAGGGTTCCAGTGCCAAGAAGATAAATCCCCACAACTTCTGGCTGCAAAAACCAGTGGGGTTGAGTCAGTGGAAGAAATTTCTGGAGCCCCAAGCAGTTCCTCTTAAAGAACCAACACACAGACTCACCTACTCACACTCACTCTCTCTGAGCTCTGGTGCTGGGTTGGCAGCTTGGAAGGCACCAATCGAGTGTTGGGAAAGACTGAGGTGTCTGGCATCAAAGCAAACAGAGGCCATTGTTGCTTTTCTAAACCCTTCCCCCACAGAGCTGGCAAGCTGGTGCTGAATCTGAGACTCTGTCAACCTAGCTAACACTGTTTGACCCACCTTGGAGATCCCCAGAGACTCCACACCACCCAACTTATGGACCCACCCAAGCTGCTTTTTCATATGAATGGCGGATGTTGGCTCAAGCTGCACAACTTCCTAAATCCACTCAAACAAGCAACAGCTGGCCTCAGTGAGCCCCAGGCCCAGCACTAACAGCAGCTAGCCTAGATTCACAGCTTAGCTTTGCCTGGGAATCTCCAAGCCCAGCACAAGTAGCAGCAATTGCAGACTGCTTTATAGCTCAGGCAGGGTGGCCCTGGGCAAAACACAGGTGGAAACTGACCTTGCCCTGTACCACCCCAGGAGACCCCAGAGCCTGTACAACCAAATGGGCAGCTACAGACCACATTGGAGCACCACCACCCTGCCCCTGCACAGTCGATCCTCCACAGAAGGCAGAGGTTGGTGGTCAGTGGTCACAGCCAGTCCTTGCAACTGACTGGCCTAGGCAAATCCCTCCCATTGACCTGTCAACAACAACCAAGGCTCAACTACAAGAGATGGGTGCACTCAGCCCACACGAAGGGTACACCTCAAGTATCCATCTTGGGCAATAGGGGAGTCTGTGCCACTGGAGCCTACAAGACACCTACTACATTAGGCCACACTACCAAGACATAGAGACGTAGCAGTTCTACCTAATGCATAGAAACAAACACAGGGAGGCTGCCAAAACAAGGAGACAAAGAAACATGGCCCAAATGAAAAAACAGATCAAAACTCCAGAAAAAGAGCTAAATGAAATGGAGATAAGCAATCTATCAGAGCAGGGGTGTCAAACTCATTTTCACCAGGGGGCCACATCAGCTTCACAGTTGCCTTCAAAGGGCCAAAATAATTTTAGGACTGTATAAATGTAACTACTCCTTAACTATTAAGGAGTTGAAATTACATTCGGCCCCCTCGAAGGTAACCACGAGGCTGATGTGGCCCTCAGTGAAAATGAGTTTGACACACCTGTTTAGATGCAGAGTTCAAAACACTGGTTATAAGAATGCTCAAGGAACTTAGTGAGGACCTCAACTGCATAAAAAAGTTCCAGTCAGAAACAAAGGATACACTAACTGAAATAAAGAACAATTTACAGAGAAACAACAGTAGAGTGGATGAAGCTGAGAATCAAATCAATGACTTAGAACATAAGGAAGAAAACAAATGATCAGAAAAACAAGAAGAAAAAAATAATCCAAAAAAAATTAGGATAGTATAAGCAACCTGTGGGACAACTTCAAGCATTCCAACTATCGTACAATAAAGGTGCCAGAATGGTAAGAAAAAAAGCAAGAAATTGGAAATCTATTTGAAAAAATAATGAAAGAAAACTTCCCTACTTTGGTGAAGGAAGTAGACATGCAAGTCCAGGAAGCACAGAGTCCCAAGTAAGATGGATGCAAAGAGGCCCACTCCAAGACACATCATAGTTAAAACTCCAAAGGTTAAAGATAAAGAGAGAATCTTAAAAGCAGCCAAAGAAAAGAAGTTAGTTGCCTACAGGTGAGTTTCCATAAGACTCTCAGCTGATTTCTCAAAAGAAACTTTGCAGGCTAGAAGGGACTGGCAAGAAATATTCAAAGTTATGAAAAGCAGGGAGTTATAGCAGGGAGCTTTGCTGGGTAGAGCAATCTATAGCTATAGCAATCTATAGAGCTATAGATTGCTCTATTCAGCAAAGTTATGATTTAGAATCAAAGGGCAAATAAAGAGCTATCCAGACAAGAAAATACTGAAGGAGTTCATCATCACCAAACCATTATTGTATGAAATGTTAACAGGACTTATTTAAGAATAATAAGATCAAAACTATGAACAATAAAATGGCAATAAATACGTATCTACCAATGTGAATCTACAAAACAAACCAAGCAAACAAAAAGAAGAGAGACAGAATCATGGATATGGAGAGCATTTTGATGGTTGCCAGATGGGAGGGAGGTATAGGGGAAAGAGTGAAGAGGTGAGGGGATTAAGAAGTACAAATAGGTAGTCACAGAATAGCCATTGGAAAGTAACAACAGTACAGTATAGGAAATGGGAGTAGCCAAAGAACTTATACGCATGATCCCTGGACATAAACAATGGTGTGGGGATTACCTAAGGGAGAGGGGGGTGCTGGGTGGAGGAGCACAAAAAGGGAAAAATTGGTACAACTGTAATAGCATAATAAATAAAATATAATTAAAAATGAAAAAGCAGATTAAGGAAAGTGCTCTTCACTATAACAACAGAAGAGGGAGCACTTGAGCTGAAAAACCAGGAAGGGCCCTTAAAAACTGTATTCTCTCTATCCATTTGTTAAAAGTTGACCAAGAAAAATCCAATATACTCAAACATGAATAACATCAACAAAAATTCAGTGCCATACAAAGTTATAATAAGGAAAAAAACATACAAAGAAATAATCTCATTTTGACAGATGAAAACAGACCAGAAAAAAATGCTGTCCCAAAGCAGAAACCAAGACCAAACTTACAAGATCACAGCAGTAGATACTGTGGTGTGCTCCCCAGATATCCACTTCAGGACTGAAGCAAGCATTGAATGTTCCTCTGGGAATTTCTTTTGGCCAAAGAAATCTCCCTCTTCCAAATTCGAACCTCTCCCCAAGGTTCACTTGCATCCAATGACTGGTCCATGTTCAAAATGCAGAGGTCCCTCCCTAAATTTGGACTACTCTAAAGGGCCATTCCAACATCAAAGCTCCTTAAGGGATGGGCTGAGGCCTTTGTTGTAAATGATCATGGTCAGTGGTTCGCTGGATCTGGCTCCTACTGTCCTGTGAGAACCAACTGTTAACATTTTTAGGAATTTTCAAACAGGTTGTTATAACATAGACATTGCTAAACAAATTATGTAAACTCAAAATTAAATAACTTACATTAAAAACCAAGGTAATAAATACTCAATATTCATTACTTCCTAATTATTTTACTACATATACTGTTATCTATGCTCTTGAGGATATGTCTGTTTTTCTCTATGGGTGCCACTACGCATCTCTCCCCAGATCTATGTTCAGGGACGTCATGTTTGTAGTTTAAAAATGACCACAATGGAAGTATTTACATGCTGGAAAATATTACAAATCTGGGCTTTCATTCCCCCCGAGAATCAGTTGTTAAACATTTACCAGTGCACTACCAACTGCAGTTCAGCATCTCCTTTCTGTCTGATTCTCCTTCCTTCATGTTGTCACAATTGCTCATCCCAAGGGTACGCTCCAGTAAACTTTTATGCACATCAGTCTCTGCCTCAGAGTCTGTGTCCTAGGGACTGCAGCCAAAAACAAAACAAAACAAAAAATGCCTAGGACCAATGTACCATATAGAACATAAAGGATGGAAATAAGAAAAGCCAAGAAAAATGAAAGAAATACAATATTAAAAGGATCAAAGAAAGTAATATAGAAATCAGACAAACAACATACATATTTCCAGATGCCTTTAAGAAGAAAATCAAAATAATAGAATTAATACAACTATAATTCAGTCACATTTTTCTTGGAAATGGGGGTAGCTGTGGAGGGGAAGAAGACCTAAATCTATACATACTGAAAGGGCACACCATATACCAAATTAAATAGCCCCAGATTGGTCATCATTTAGATTTATCCTAGAAAATTATTATGCTTTAATACAAAGAAAAAAAATTACCTGTGGTTTCTGGCAGAAAGACCAAGTCATTTTCTAAGGAGAGCAAACCAGTTTGGCATCAGAGTTCTACGTAACATTCAAAGCCAGAAAATAGTAAAGCAACATTTGCAATAGAATCAAGGGAAAAAATGTACACCAAAGAATTTAAATGCAGACAAACTGCTCTGTAAGTAGCAAGGCTATAGAAAGGTTTTCAGTATGATAATCACCTGGGATGATTATATTCATCAGTCCTTCCTGAGGATAAACTTCACCCAAGAGAGGACTGAAAAACTTCAGCCAAGAGACTGGTAATGCACACTGAATATATTTAGCTATATATCTAAGAATAAAACAAAAGTGGGACTAAGAATAGCATAAAATTTTATATGCTCTGACAATATAGTAATAACTAAGAAAAAATGATAGGATAGAAAAAGTAGAATAGCTCACTAACAGGTAAGATGTGGGAATCCAAGGATGTGATTTAAAGCCAACAAACTAATTATACAAACCAAAACATTTAGAAGGGCAAGACCAAATAATTAAGGAAACAATACCATTAACTAAAATTGCTAGGTGGTGGGCACAGAGGAGACAGGCGGTTGTTTCA
This sequence comes from Trachops cirrhosus, assembly GCA_028533065.1. Lineage (NCBI taxonomy): Eukaryota > Metazoa > Chordata > Mammalia > Chiroptera > Phyllostomidae > Trachops > Trachops cirrhosus. The sequence goes on along the minus strand of JAPYXV010001792.1, from coordinate 5,361 downwards.
AGTCCTTTCATTATTGCTCCAAGCAGGAAACTAATAGTCAATGTGTGAAGAAAAGGAGGACCAAGTTATTATATGAGTATTGCTATAAAGGGAAATTGTTAGAACAAAAATATAAATTTCCCTAAATATCAAGAGAAATACACACACTGACACCCATACCACAAAGAGCAAAAGAAACTGCACATACAATTTACTGGAAGACTATGCATTGTTTTGTATATATAAAGATGACATAACTGAAGTCAAATATAGAAGTTGTATGTTTGTATATATCTACTTATATATACACATATATGTATGGATGTATATAAATAATTTAAGCATACATATATGCTTAAATACACACACACACACACACACACTTATCAAAAGGAATGGATTTTCTGGTTGACTCATAAAATAAAACTCCACTCTGTGCTATATATAAGAGACTCTCAAATTAAAAAATGAACAAAGATGTACTGCATAAATGCAAATTTTAAAAGGCAAGCATTATAACCTTAATATCAGATAAGGTAACAATCAAGCAAAATTATTAAATGAGACAAAGAAGGACACTTTAAAGTGCTCAAAGCTACAATTCATTATGAAGATATAATAATAGTCATATCTATGCAACAAATAATACAGCAACATCTTCAGTAAAGTAGTAGCTACACATGATGGTGGAAATAGAAAAATACTAATAATTACTTTAATGAGTATCTCTCAGTCCAAGGCAGTTCAAAGAAATAACCAAAAAAAAGCATTTAGGAGAACTAAACAATGTAGGACTATAAGATGGACAGTTTTGTAAAATGATAAAAAGCACATCAATCTTACTAAATGTCACATGATGATAGATATACCAGTTATTACTGCATAACAAACTACTTGCAAAATTTAGAGGCTTAAAACAGCACATATTATCAAAATTTCTGCGAGTCAGGAGTTCGGCAGCAGCTTAGCTGGCTGGTTTCTGGCTCAAGATCTCTCATAAGGCTGCAGTCAAGATATTGGCTGGGGCTGCAGTCACCTGAAGGCTTGACTAGGTCTGGAGAAGCTGCTTCCAAATTGGCTCACTCATGTAGCTGTTGGCTAGAGACCAGATGGAGTTCTCCATAAAGCTTCTTGAGAATCCTTTGATATGGTAGCTGGCTTCTACCAGAACAAATGACCCAAGAGAGACAGAAAAGATGAATGCCTTTTTATAGCCTATTCTCAGAAATGCCACGCTGTCATTTCTGCCACATTCTATTCATTAGATACAAATCCCTAACTGTCATCCTTGTTCAAGGGAGGGTCTCCACCTTTCGAAAGGAGGAATACCAAAGAATTTGTGAATTATGTTTTAAAACTATCACAGATGGTATATGAAAAGTAAAAATTTGGATTGTTTTTCTATTAAAATAAAAAATTAATCTATAGTCTGCTGTCAACACCCAGATAACCAAAATTTCTTAAATCATAAAAATACTCTACACAAGAGCCTGTTAACTTTTGAGTCTTGCATTCACACTAGTCATTTAATAGGCAAAGGAAAGGAAGAAAAAAGGGGAAGATTAAAAAGTTACAGCAAAAAATACACAGAAACATTGTTTGGTCAGTGTGACTCACTAATGGGAATGTTCCAACATTATCTGACTTGTTTAGAAGACAAAGACCTTTTAAGGACAGTGCAATTTAAGGATTTGGACCTGGTCCTGCTTGAGTTTAAAGGGCTTGGCCTTGATCAAGAGCCTCAAGCAGAGGATAGAACAAGGAGGATAAATATAAAGTATCAAGTCTTTCTTTTTTCTTTTCTTTTTCTTTAGAGAGAGAAAGAGAAACGATGTAAAAAACATAGATCAGCTGCCTCTCACTCCCACCCTGACCCCAGATCAAACCCACAACACACTGGTGTATAGGATGATGCTCCAACTGACTGAGCCACCCAGCCAGGGTTCAAGTCTTTCTTATAATGTGGTGGTTATCTCCATCTGGGATAGATGCTACTTATAAAAGACTATCTTTTCTTTCCTATCTAGTTTAACTGTCCAAAAAATGAACTACCTAACAGAAATCAAGACAAAGAAATATGGTCAACCTTCATTTCAAGAACTAATTTGTAATTGCAAGAATGCTAAAAGTAAAGCCCTGCTTTCCAATTCTGACAGGTAAATGAGCTCATTGGAGTTCATAGTTCTAATTACGTTCATGTTTTACCTGAAAATTCAGGTTTACCATATTGTCTTTAAAAAACAAAACTAATCAAGCAATCCTAAAACACAATTTTATATTTCTCTAATAAATATAATGAAAAAATCTTCCAGTGCAAGGAGATAAATTGAGCACATCTGGGACTCTTGTCAGGATAAAGAATCTGTGGCACGCTGCAGAACCAACTGCCAGAGCTCAGTTATCACCAATTTCCATCATATTTAAAAAATTGAAAGTAACAGTTTGCTTTCTAGATGAGGTCAGTTCCCATAAGGCTATAGCCTGGATGATACTGCTGACCTTTTCTCATTTCTTGGGAAGGCATTACACATATTTATTCTGACATGCTTTTAACACAATCCAGTGTTCCACACAATCCTCTGTCTATCCAATGGTCCTAGTTCTGGGGTGTTCCTTTTATGTTAGAATATGGAACATGTTCATAATGTTTCTCACAATTACAATAACTAAAACTTTTAGTTCCTTTTTCTCCATTTTTCCTCTTTATTTACAAAGATAGGATATTTTAGGACCGATTTAAAACAAATATAAGAGTAACAAGTCTGAGGTCTACTACAGAGTGTATTATCTTCGGTAAATCACCTACCCTCTCTTTGCTTCAATTTCCAGTCTCTAAAATGTCAATAATACTATTTAATCTAAATCATAAGGTTACAATCTTGAAAATTAATGATAATGTGGCTGAGCTAATTTTAACAAAATCTACTTTTAGTGTTTTAGTGCAGGAGTGGGCAACCCATAACCTACAGGCCAAATCTGGCCCACGACCTATTTGCATGGTTCACAAGTTAAAACATTTTTTTACACTTTTTAAAGAATTATAAAGGTGAAAGAAGGAGAGGAGGAAGGAGGAGAAAGAGAAGAAGAAGCAACAAAGACTTTGTGATCCACAGACCCTAAAATATATCCTAACCGGCCGTTTACAGAAATAGTTTGCTGACCTCTGTTCTAGTAGATTCAGCTGTCGTGAAAATATTTCCAGAACTAATATTTTTTGATAAATAATCAAAATGTATATACTTCAGAGCCATAATATGGGAAGTTAAGGGGGGAAGGGAGAGAAAATTTATTTGAAATCATTCATTTAATAAATATTTGAAAGCCTAATTAACAAAGTGCTAAGCACTGGTGATGAAACAAGTGAACAATCAGGTAAATAATCCCTGCTCTCATGGATTGGAAGAAAACAGTAAGGGTGACAAATAAGCAATTACCATTGGTTGGAGAAATTCGGTAATAATGGATAAATTTGCAGGTTAATAAGGGAGATTATGGAAGGGGTGCTTAATCCAAATTTGGGGTGTCAGAGGAAGTTTTCCAGGGGAATAACCTCTAGGATGGGACTAAATAGGAAGAGATTTTCAGCTGACCTTTGAACAACACAAGGGTTACGGGCACTGACCTCCCACACACAGGGGAAAAATCTGACTGTAACTTTGACTCCCTCAAAACTTAACTACCAATAGCCTACTAATGACCAGAAACCTCACTGAAAACAAAAACAGTTGCTAGCATATATTTTTGCATATGTATTATATATTTTATTATTATAATAAAGTAAGCTGGAGAAGGGAAAATGTTATTTAAAAATTGTAAGAAAATAATACATTCACAGTATGTACTGAAAAAAAAATCCACATATAAATTGGCCTGTGTAGTTCAAAACTGTGCTGTTCAAAGGTCAACTGTAATTAAGTGAAATAGGGGAAGAAAAAGTATACCTGTTCAAGAGACTATCATACAAAGATCCAGGGGCCAGATGGAGCATTGTTACTTAAAGATGTAAAGATCAGAAGAGATGGGACCTACCTTCACAGGGAAGTAGGAATGAAGGTACAGTTACTAAGAGATGAGGCTAGAGATATAAGCAGGCATCAAGCCACGTTGAGGGTTTTAGATTTTACGCTGAGGATAATGAAAAACCATGAGTAAATTTTAAGCTGGGGAATAACAATACAATTTTCATTTTTTAGAGTACATACTCTAGTGATATAGAGAATGGACTAAAAGGGACAAGTCATAATGAAACTAGCTAATGAAGTTGCACGTGCCATAATCCAGGTGAGAGATGGAACATACTGCTATCAATTGGAACCAGGTGGAATGCATTATACCACTTTTTAAAAATTTATTGATTTTAGAGAGAGAGGAAGGGAGAGAGAGAGAGAGAGAGAGAGAGAGAGAGAAACATCAATTTGTTGTTTCACTTATGCATTCATTGTTTGCTTCTTGTATGTGCCTTGACCAGGGATGGAACCTGCAGCCTTGGTATATTGGGCAATGTCTAACCAACTGAGCTACCTGGCCAGGGCAACGTACTGGACCAATTATTGAGTTATTGTCTCTCAGCTCCAAATCCTTCTATATTCTGATTTTTGATGCTGTTTTATTAAGACTTTACTAAATCTAGAATTTATTTTGATGTGAGGTAAGGATGGTATTTCCTATTTTTTCATTCAAATAGGAAATTGTCCCAATACTTTTCATTAAATAACTCATTAGCTAGAGATCTGAAACATCATCTTTAATCATGTATCAAATTAATCCTTATATATGGGGATCTATTTCTAGACCAGATATTCTGTTTCATTGATTTACCCATCCTAGTATCAATAATACCAAATTGCATATCAATTACTATGACTTTTAGAATCGGCTTGTGAAGTTCCTAGAAAAATACTATGGGATTTTTATTGGATTGCACTGATATAGATCAATTTGGGAAAATGAATTTTTTTAAAATTTTAAAATGTATTTTATTGATTATGCTATTACAGTTGTCCCATTACCCCCCCTTCATTCCCCTCCACCCTGAACACCCTCTCTCATCCACATTCCCCTCCTTTAGTTCATGTCCATGTGTCATAAGTTCTTTAGCTTCTACATTTCCCATACTATTCTTGCCCTCCCCCTGTCTATTTTCTACCTACCATCTATGCTACTTATTCTCTGTACCTTTTCCCCCTCTCCTCCTCCCACTCCCCTGTTGCTAACCCTCCATGTGATCTCCATTTCTGTGGTTCTGTTCCTGTTCTAGTTGTTTGCTTAGTTTCTTTTTGTATTTGTTTTAGGTGTGGTTGTTCATAATTGTGTTTGCTGTCATTTTACTACACATGTTTTTGATCTTCTTTTTCTTAGATAAGTCCCTTTAACATTTCATAA
>JAPYXV010001791.1:0-13754 GCA_028533065.1 Trachops cirrhosus | reverse complement strand
TTGGAATACTTCTTTCCAGCCCCTTCTTGCCTGTAAGACCTCTTTTGAGAAATCAGCTGACAGTCTGATGGGAACTCCTTTGTAGGTGACTATCCCCTTATCTCTTGCTGCTTCTAGGATTCTCTCCTTCATTTTTACCTTGGCTAATGTCATTATGATGTACCTTGGTGTGTTCCTCCTTGGGTCCATGTTCTTTGGATTTTCTGAGCTTCCTGAACTTCCTGGAAGTCTATTTCCTTTGCCAGATTGGGGAAGTTGTCCTTTATTATTTGTTCAAATAAGTTTTCTACTTGTTGCTCTTCCTCTTCTCCTTCTGGTACCCCTATAATTCAGATGTTGGAACATTTAAAGATGTCCTGGAGGTTTCTAAGTCTCTCCTCATTTAAAAAAATTCTTGTTTCTTCATTCTTTTCTGATCGGATGTTTCTTTCTTCCTTCTGGTCTTCACCATTGATTTGAGTCCCAGTTTCCTTCCCATCACTATTGATTCCCTGTACATTTTCTTTTACTTCACCTAGTGTAGCCTTCATTTTTTCATCTAATTTGCAACCAACTTCAACCAATTCTGTGAGCATTCTGATTATCAGTGTTTTGAACTGTGCATCTGATGGGTTGGCTTCCTCTTCATTGCCTAGTTGTGTTTTTTCTGCAGCTTTGATCTGTTCTTTCATTTGGGCCATTTTTTTTTGTCTCAGCATGCCTGTTATGTAGTGAGGGGTGGAGTCTTAGGTGTTCACCAGGGTAGGGTAACCCTCATTGTTAGGTTGTGATGCTGTATGTGGGGAAGGGGTGCAAGAGGGATCAATGGTGCGTGCTCTGCTCTTTGCCAGATTTCATTCACTTTCCCCACTTCCCACAAGCAAATTAGGCCCTTCTGGTGCTGATTCCCATGTGGGAGGGTTTGTGTACATTCTAGGACCCTGTGGGTCTCCAACAAACTTTCCCATGAGGCTGAGAGTTCCCACTACCCCTTTGTTTCATCTGGTTTATCTATATGCAAATGTGTTACTCGGCATGCCCGGTCCACTGCTGCCTTGCCGGCCAGCTGTTGCCTTGTGCGCCCCATTCCACAATCTGCCTCCTCTCTGGGTCTGCCAGCCATTGCCTTGTGCACCCCAGTTTGCTAGCTGCCACCTTGCCCTGGCTGCCCAACTCTGCCTCTCTTACTGGTATGGATGAATATGTCTTCTTTAACTCCTTGGTTGTGGGATTTCCATACAGTTCAATGTTCTGTCAGCTCTGTTTGTTTTTAAGTTGTTGTTGTCCTTCTTTTGGTTGTGCGAGGAGGCACAGTGTGTTTACCTATGCCTCCATCTTGGCTGGAAGTCTCTTGCTAGTTTTTTCATGTGTAAAGCTAGGTTGTTTAGTTGATATTTTTTCTTGTTTCTTGGTGTAGGTGTTTATGGCTATCAATTTCCCTCTTCAAACTTCTTTTGCCACATCCTATAGGTTTTGATATATTGTACTTCTATTGTTTCAAGATATTTATTTATATATTATTTCTTGACCCATTTTTGTTCAGGAGCATGTTAATTTTTTCTACATATTTGTGAATTTCTCATCTTTTCTTCTATTATTTATTTATTTTTAGTCTAATATTATCACAGTCAGAAAAAAAGTTGGTATAATTTAATTCTTCTTAATTTTGCTAAGATTTTATGGGACTTATTACATGATCTATTCTGAAGATTGCTTTGCCTGTGTGTGCCTGATGAGATGTGTTTCTGCTGCTGTTGTTGTTCATTTTGTTTAAAGGATTGATTCATTTTGTTTGTGGGGTATTAAAACTATCTACTATTATTGTTTTGTGGTATATTTCTCCCTTCAGTTTTGTTAGTATTTGCTTAATATTGGGGTACATAGGTTCTTTTGGATTGGTGTTTCAGGGTTCTAAGGTATAATCCCAGCAGTGGAATTGCTGGATCAAAAGTCAGTTGCATTTTTAGTTTTCTGAGGAAATTCCATACTGTTTTCCACAGTGGTTGCACCAGTCTGCATTCCCACCAACAGTGCACTAGGGTCCCCTTTTTTCCACATCCTCTCCAACACTTGTTTGTTGATTTGTTTATGTTGGCCATTCTGACTGGTGTGAGGTGGTATTTCATTGTGCTTTTAATTTGCATCTCTCTGATAGCTAGTGATGCTGAACATCTTTTCATGTGTCTCTGGGTCCTCTGTATGTCCTCCTCAGAGAAGTGTCTGTTCAAGTATTTTGCCCATTTTTTAATTGTTTTTTTTGTCTTCCTGGAGTGGAGTTGTGTGAGTTCTTTATATATTTTGGAGATCAAACCCTTGGCAGCACAATTTACAATAGCCAAGGGCTGGAAGCAACCTAAGTTCCCATCAGCAAATGAGTGGATCAAAAAACTATGGTACATTTACACAATGGAATTCCATGCAGCAGAGAGAAAGAAGGCGCTTATACCCTTTGCAACAGCATGGATGGAACTAGAGAGCATTATGTAAAGTGAAATAAGCCAGGTGGTGAGGGTCAAATACAATATGATCTTACTTTTAACTGGAACATAATCAACAAAAGAAAAAAAGCAAACAAAATATAATCAGAGTCATTGAAATTAAGAAAAATATAACAATAACCAGAGGGGAGGGGGATGTGACAGTGCGGAGAAGGATTTTCAGGAATAATAGTATAAAGGAAACAGGGACCAAACAAAGGGAGAAGGTGGAAGCAAGGGCAGGAAGTGGCTTTGGAGGGGGCAGGGGGAGTAGTGTGGAGAAAATGCAGAGAATTGTAATTGAGCAACAATAAAATAATTTAAATTAAAAAAATATAAAAAAATTGCTTAACATATTTAAATGTTCCAAAGTTAGGTGCATATATATGTATGATGGTCATGATTTTATTATGATATGACCCTTTATTATTATGTAATGGCCACTTTTTGTCTTTAGTTACCATGTTTGGCTTAAAATACTGCATAGTCAGTTAATATTTAACCAAGGGAGTCAAGAATACTAACAGGGGAAAGGATAGCCTTTTTAGTAAATTTTGTTAAGAAAAGTGGATAAGCTCGTGCAGAAGAATAAAGTTGTACTTGTATCTTACACTATTTTTATTTTTAAATTATATGTTATTCATTATGCTATTACAGTTGTCCTATGTTTTCCACTTTATCCCTGTCAGCTGGTACTCCCATTCCCTCCAGCATTCCTCCCCCTTAGTTCATGTCCATGGGTTGCACATATAAGTCCTTTGGCTGTTAGATTTCTTATAATATTCTTAACCTCCCCCTGTCTACTTTGTACTTACCAATTATACTTCTTATTCCCTATAACTTTTAGCCCATTCTCCCCCTTCCCCCTCTCTGCTGATGACCCTCCATGTGATCTCCATTTCTGTTATTCTGTTCTTGTTCTAGTTATTTACTCAATTTCTTTTGTTTAGTTTTTTTTTAGGTTGAGTAGTTGATAGTTGTGAGTTTGTTGTCATTTTATTGTTCATATTTTTAATCTTCTTTTTCTTAGAAAAGCCTCTTTCACATTTCATACAATAATGGCTTGGTGATGATGAACTCCTCTAACTTGACCTTATCTGAGAAGCCCTTTATCTGCCCTTCCATTCTAAATGAAAGCTTTGCTGGATAGAGCAATCTTGGATGTAAGTCCTTGCCTTTCATGACTTCAAATACTTCCTTCCAGTTCCTTCTTGCCTGCAAGGTTTCTTCTGAGAAATCAGCTGATAGCCTTATGGAAACTCCTTTGTAGGTAACTGCCTCCCTATCTCTTACAGCTTTTAGGGTTTTCTCTTTATCTTTAATATTGGGTAACTTAACGATGATGTGTCTTGGTGTATTCCTCTTTGGGTCCAACTTTTTTGTGACTCTATGGGCTTCCTTGACTTCCTGCAAGTATATTTTCTTCTCCAGATTGGAGACGTTTTCTTTCGTTATTTGTTCAAATAAGTTTTCAATTTCTTGCTGTTGTTCTTCTGGCACCTGTAAAATTTGGATATTGGAACATTTCAGATTGTCCCAGAGTTTTGTAAGACTCCTTTCACTTTTTAAAATTCTCATTTCTTCATTCTGTTCTGGTTGAATGTTTATTTTTTTCTTTTGCTCCAAACCGTTGCTTTGAGTCCTGGTTTCCTTCCTGTCACTGTTGGTTCCCTGAACATTTTGCTTTATTTCATTTTTCTTATCTTTCATTTGTTTTTTTCATTTTTTGACAAAGGTCAATCATATCTGTGAATATTTTGATTACCAGGGTTTTAAATTCTCCATCAGATAGGTTGGCTATGTCTTCATCATTTAGTTTTCTTTCTGAGGTTTTGCTCTGTTCTTTCATTTGGGCCATATTTCTTTGTCTTGGCCCACTCGATAAACTGTAAGGGGTCAGGACCTTAGGTACTCACTTGGACAGGGCAACCCCCTTTGCTACGCTGTGGAGCTGCCTGTGGGGGAGGGGCCAGAGAGGGAACAATGCAGCTTGCCTGGTCATTCCTATCGCACTTTCTGATGTACTGTTGTGTGAGACTAGGACTTTCTCCTACAGTAGCAACCACCATAATCCACTGTCAACTCTGAGTCTCAGTTTCCAGCTAGCCCTCCCACCTGGTCCACTGCCTCACTGCAGTTTTTCTCTGCCAGCCAGCCCGCATGGTCCACTGCCTTACTGGTCTGGTTGTTCTGATTGATTTTTTTTTTAATTCCTTGGTGGTTGGAGTTCATGCAGTTTGATTTTCTGGTGCTTCTAGTTGTTTATTGATTTCAGATTGGTTGTTAACCTCCTTTTGGTTGTGAGAGGAAGTGAAGGGTTTCTACCCTCACCTCCATCTTGGCCAGAACTCTCATTTTGCAATGTATAAATGAATCAAATCAACATGTTGCATGTCTTAAACTTACACAGTGTTTTATGTCATATCTTAATAAAGCTGAAAATATCAATAAAAACAAAAATATAGAGAATTCAAAGGAAACATTGATTTTTCTTTGGTCTATAACAGGTCTTATGTAAAAACACAAAATATTTGAATAATACAACTGACAGGCTTCATGTAAATTACTAAACTTTGTATATTAAAAATATAAATTCATTTCAAGAGAATTTAAACATTTATAGATACTTAACAATCATTATGATGCAAAAACTGAAAATAAATCTATAACTAAAAATATGTACATTTATTTTCTGACCAAAGTTTATAAAAAATTCATAAAAATTAATAAGAAAAATTTATATTCAACTATTGGGAAATTCAAAACCTACAAAAACAGCAGTCAAATATCTGTTGGGTCAAAAATATAAGTAAAATAATAGATTATTAAAAATGTTTAAAGATGGTTATTAATAACAAAGTATTAAATTCAAAAAAGTCACACTCAAGAAGATTATGCTATGAAATGTTCCCGTTTAAATACAAGGATAAAATGTATAACTCAAACATTCAGTCTGACATCGGATTAAAAAACATTAACATAAAACCAAGAAAATTAAAAGTAAGCTGATAATACATACAACAAAAAATAAGTTAAAAAGGGATAATCATAATAAAATATGTTTGTGAATATAAGAATGCTTTTATTTTCATAAAGAAAGAACATAAAGCAGACAAACAGCTGGAAAATTCATTGAATACAAGTGCGAATTTGATGTAGACAAGCTGCTGGAAAATACATTATAAACAAATGAAAGTTCAAAAACAATTAGTGATGATGCCCCAGATAAAAGTAATTTTAAAAAGGCACACATTACTATTGTATACTAAATAGCAAAGTTTGTGTTGAAATGGTCACTTTTTAAAATAAAATTCTTGCCTTAATTTTACTTTTATTTTATATTTAATTGTTGTTCAATTACAGTTGTCCTCATTTACTCCCATTACTCTCCCCACTACTTACTCCCATCTCCCACACTCAATCTTCCTACCCCAGTGTTATTTTTGTCCATGTGTCCTGTATACATGTTCCTTGATAAACCTCCTCCTTCTTTCCCCATTATCCCTCTCCCCTCTTGTTAATGTGTTTGTTCTTCATTTGCATATCTTTGGTTTTATTTTTAAATTTATTTTTAACTTTATTTTTATTGTTTGCACTCTGACAGATGTTCTCATTTTCCCCCCTTTGACTTCCTACATGCAGCCCTTGCCCTCCCTCTTCATTCAGTCATCACTACACTTTTGCCCCTGCCTATGGGTTATGTGTATGTTTTTTTGCTAAACTTTTCACCTTCTTTCATCCAACACCCCCTCCTCCTTCACCTCTGACAGCTATCAGTCTGTTCCATGTATTCATGCCTCTGTTTCTATTTTGTTAGTTTATTTTGTTCATTAGATTCTGCATATAAGTGAGATCACATGGTATTTGTCTTTCACTGACTGGCTTATTTCACTTATCATAATAACCTCCAGTTCTATTTTTTAAGCCAATGAACAACTGAATACAATTTTTAAAAATTTAGATCTACTAAATTTTCCAGGACCAGGAACTAGAAATACATTCCTCCACATATTAAGTAGCAGATCATCCAAGCTATGCAATTTATTTATTTATTTATTTTGAAGATGGTTAATTTAAAAAATCAATAAATTAAATACATTTATCTAAATTATTAACAAGTACATACTATAAAAAGGCCATGTGAAGACTCTTTTTAAAAAAATATATGGGAAAATCTCACTTTTCTTTTTATCAGATATTACTCAAAGTAATACAATATTATAATCCTTGACAATAGTTACTTTACTTCTTTGTGGTTGACCAAGCACTGAATTAAGAAATACAGTTAAGTAAATAAAATCATTCTCACTTTTCAGTTAAAGATCTAAGTATCAAACGGTTTAAATAGCTTGCCTAATGGCCACATAGCTAATCAATTGCAGAACTGAAATATACATCTTTTGCATGCAAAGCTGCAGGTTAAAACATTACTATATGCTTATCCATTAATATTAAAAACAGCCTAAGTAAAATATCAGCAAGTTAAATATATTCATATATGAGAATTATCCACTGTGATCAAGAGTTATACCATAGCAATAAAAGATCAGCAATGCCTATTATTGAGTTCATAATAAATGTGTATCAGAAAATAAGACAAAGAAGAAATTATTTCAACATTAACTCTCTCTAAAAAAACCCCAGCAAATCAAACATAGTGATGAGATGTAATTGGAATCTCTATTAATCTATATATTTATAAATATACTACACAAGTAACCAACATTAGTTCTGGATATTTTGCAATAAATAAGACTTGAAATAGAAAAATATATATAACTGTTGCAAACTAGACTTATCATTACTTGAAATTGCATAAATGTATCCTTAATAATACAGAGAGTCAATTGTCTAAAAACCTAAATTTAAATGTGAAACAAAGTGAATAAATACTAGCACAAAGCTAAATTTTTTAAAAATATATCATCCAGAATAAGTTTGATGATATAGGGATGAAAAAAGGCTATAATAGCAACTGAGAAATAGAGCAAACAGAAAAATAAATGCAAAAAGTTTTTTGGAATATCCCCAAAGACTTTGCCTTAAATATGTGTGAAGAAAACCAGAAAACTTGTAAGAAATTTAAAAGTAAAATTAAGGATTAGAGGAATGTGCCATGTTCTTAAATGAGTAAATTAATTGTGTTAAAGATGTTATTTCCAAATTAACTTAATGTTTTAATGCATTTATTAATCACATGATAAAGAAAACAGTTTGTTATAAGAATGCTAAAATCATTTAGAAAAATGTAGAATGAATCAGAAGAATAAGAATGTAGGCAGTTATTAGATATAAAATGACATTTATATTTATTTATTTTTTAAAATATTTTTATTGTTATTTGATTGCAGTTGCCCCATTTTTTCCCTTTTGCTCTCCTTTAACCGGCCCAACCTTTTTGCCCACAATCAATCCCCTCTCCATTGTCTATCCATGAATCATTCATACACGTTCTTTGATTAATCCCTTCCTTCTTACATTCCTCCCTCTATCCTCCCTTCCTACATCTATTGGTCTGGTCCATATTTCCATGTTTCAAATTCTATTTTTCTCATTAGTTTATTTTGTTCTTTAGATATCAGTTATAACTGAGGTCATATGGTATTTGTTTATCACCAACTGACTTACTGCATGTTGCATAATAGTCTCCGGTACCATCCATGCTGTCACAAATGGTAGGAATTCTTTTTTTCTGCTTCATAGTATTCCACTGTGTAAATGTACCACAATTTTTTTTAAAGATTTTATTTATTTATCTTCAGAGGGGAAGGGAAGGAGAGAGGGAGAGAAATATCAATGTATGGTTGCTTCCTGTGCATTCCCTGCTGGGAACTGGCCTGCAACCCAGGCATGTGCCCTGACTGGGAATCGAACTGTGATCTCTTGGTTCACAGGTCTGCGCTTAATCCACTAAGCTACACCAGCCAGGGCTATACCACAATTTTTTAATCCACTCATCTACTGATGGACACGAGCTATTTCAAACATATAGCTATTGTAAATTTTGCTGCTATGAACATTGAGGTGTGCAAATTCTTTTGAATTGGTGTTTCCAGATTCTTAGGGTATATTCCCAGCAGTAGAATTTCTGGGTTATAAAGCATTCCATTTTTAATTTTTTGAGGAAATTTCATACTGTTTTCCACAGCGGCTGCACCAGTCTGTATTCCCACGAAGAGTGGACTAGAGTTCCATTATCTCCACATTCTTGCCAGCACTTGTTTGTTGATTTATTGATAGCCATTCAGACTGGTGTAAAGTGGTATCTCATTGTGGTTTTAATTTGCATCTCTTTGATGGCTAGTACTATTGAGCCTTTTTTCACATGTCTATAGGCCATTTGTATGTCCTCTTTGGAGAAGTGTCTATTCAGGTCCTTTGCCCATTTAACATTGGGTTGCTTGTCTTCCTGGTGTTGAGTCATATGATTTCTTTACATATTTTGGAGGTTAAACCTTTGTCCCATGTACCATTTGCAAATATGTTCCCCTGTACAGTCCATTCCCTTTTCGTTTTGATGATGATTTCTGTAGCTGTGCAGAAACTTCTTAATTGGATGTAGTCCCATTTATTTTTCCTGTATTACCTTTGCCCTAGCAGATATATCAACAAAAATGATACTATTTGTGGGATGCCTGAAATTTTGCTGCTCGTGTTTTCCACTAGGACTTTTATGGTATCATGACTAATATTTAAATACTTTATCCATTTTGAATTTATTCTGGCATATGGTGTAAATTTTTGGTCTAGATTCTTTTTTTGTTTTTTTGCATGTACCTGTCCAGTTCTCCCAACACCACTTATTGAGAAACTGTTTTTACTCCAGTGTATGTTCATGCCCCCTTTGTGAAATGTTAATTGACCATAGAGACATGGGCTTATTTCTGGGCTCTCTATTCTCTCCCATTGATCTATGTGCCTGTTCTTATGCCAGTACCAGGCTGTCTTGATTACAATGACCTTGTAGCATAGTTTAATATCACATATTATGATCTCTCCAATTTTGTACTTTCTCAGGATTGCTTAAGCTACTCAGGATCTTTTTTGGTTCCATATAAATTTTTGGAATATTTGTTCTAGATCTGTGATATATACCATTGGTATTTTACTAGGAATTGCATTGAATCCATAGATTGCTTTGGGTAGAAAGGACATTTTGATGGTGTTAATTCTTCCAATCCATGAACATGGTATATGTTTTTATTTATTTGTATTTTTCCAATATTTTCTTCAGTGTTGTATAGTTTCCAAGTATAGGTCTTTAACATCTTATTTAAATTTATTCATAGGTAGTTTATTTTTCTTGTTGCTATAATAAGATTTTTTTTCTTATTAAACTTTGTAGTTCTGTCGCTGGCTACAACAAACAGAAGAAAAGAAGCATGAGTCAATCTCTCTGTCTCTCTGTCTCTCTCTCTCTCGATGTATGCATCTGTGTAACAAAGAAAACATACCAAACCAAAGGGAATTGGATTGTTTCATTAATGGTATTGGGAAGATCATCTAATTATTTGGAGAAACTAAATTTTTGTTATCTTATGTCATATATCAAAACAGATTAAAACAAAAAACTGAATTATCAATGTATTGAAATATTATCATTAATAGGGAAAATATCAACAAGTTACATTTAACACATTGAAGTCAAGAGATTAAAACTATTAGAACTGAGAAAATAATTTGTTATATAAACATCAGATTTAATATATAATTTATATTAATTATTATAACACATAATAAATTATTTTATAAACAAAAAACTAAGTCATATAAGGTCAATTAACAAATATTAAGATGAGGAAGATGGCAGCAATGTAGGTGGGAGCTGAGCCCACTTGCTTGTGCTCCTAAGTGAGATACCTAGCCAATCTTCCAAAGAACAGAGTGAACAGCCAACAGAATCTTAACTGATACGAAGTTTGGAAGCCAAAGTATGCTGAGGATGCTTAAAAATGGGCAGTAAGGGGATTTTTTAGGGTGAAGGAAAGATCCAAGGGCCATGAGCAGGAGACCATGAATGCCACCCGAGCACTGGAGGATAGCCACCTGACGGCTTCCTCCCCTCCCAGAGGAGAGAAGTCTCAGACCTGCACCAGCAGAGATGTGGATGTGTAAAGTCATTGGAGGAATGAAAAGGCAGTAAGTGACACACAGTCGGTGGTGTACCCTGACTGGGGTGGCGTTTGCTAGCTGGTACAGTACCAGAAAAATTGGGGAACTAGGTGACACTTTGTAGGGTAAATGGAGTCAGCCAGGCTCCCTCAGTCAGATTTCTGGACAGCTAAGATAAGCAGCATTCCCATAGCCTTAAATGGGCCTGCATGCTCAGAATCACGCTTTGTTATACAATATCTTGGTACCCCACTGGCTTTGTGACATTTAGTATATAAGGGAGTCGAGACTTCTTAATATGTGACATGAGGTTTGTAGTAGTGTGGGTCACTCCAGCCTTGAATACAGGCATGTCAGGCATTCCCATGGCTCTACAAAATTTTTTTGTCGGAATCTTGAGTGAACCGGCCTGGCTTTGATAGGATGCAACACAATTGGCACCATTGGCAGGATTCATCGCAGAATGGTATCAATGTGGAGAAGCCATTGGTCTCTTGGAGGGGGTTCTGGAGCAATGGCT
The DNA here is from genome assembly GCA_028533065.1 of Trachops cirrhosus. Taxonomy (NCBI): domain Eukaryota; kingdom Metazoa; phylum Chordata; class Mammalia; order Chiroptera; family Phyllostomidae; genus Trachops; species Trachops cirrhosus. The sequence continues at coordinate 2,666 of JAPYXV010001791.1, read as the reverse complement.
GGTCAATGGTATGTGGTATCCCATGGTGAATCTTCTGGCAGTGTGGGCTACCCCCTCCTCCGGAATTGGCCCAAAGTTGGTAGCACACCCCACATGGTAGAGAAGGCCCTATGGGTGGTAGGGAAGATCCTAGAGAAGCAAGCACCTGAGTGGCCATGGGGGCCTGTGTGCTGGGTATTTATTTTCGTTTTGAGAGCTGAGATGGTGACTGCTTTGGACTATATGGAAGGTACGTGAACTTAGAGGCAGAGGGGAAGCCTCAGAGGCTAGAATCAGCACCCTGGAGGAAGACCTCCAAACAGTGGGGCACCAGTGGTCACCCTACCCAATCACAGTGAACAATGCAGAAGAAGAGGAGGGTAATTGCCACTTCTATACCACCCCCTCCTCCCCCATCCCACACAGTTATGAAACACAGTTGCCAAGAGTAACTGGGTTGAAGGACTGTGGCCTGGGTTGGGTGTTCTGGTGGTGGTGGTGCCAGAGCACAGAAATCTTTGCACAGAAGTCTCTGCTCCAAGCATGCTGATTGGAGCAGAAGGTGGCCAAGGAGCACACAGCAGGGGCAGGAGCCACAGAGGCAGAAACAACAGCAGGGCATCTGAAGGAAAAGCAGCAGCAGTTGTGAGGGACTGTATCTTGAGCTCCCTATGTCTCTAAGTTAAAGAGCAGCCTCATGTGGTTGTGAGCTGGACAACGTTTCCTGCTGCCCCAGAAGAAGGTGGTAAGGAAAAAACCTGGGGATGTGCCCTGAGAGGCTTGCCCTGTGCCACCTGGCTGTGCCAACTTCCCAAGAAGAGGGAGGAAATATCATTTGGACATTTGAATAGGTGAAAAAGCTGAGAAACTTGTGTACAGGGGATGGGCAGGAACTGGAATAGGTGAAGGCTGTGTGACTTTCCCTGGGTATTGGGTGAATGTCCCCCATGACTGTACTGTTTATGTGTTCCCCATTCCTAAGTACATCCTGAGTATTGATGTGCTCCATGAATTGTGGCTGCAAACCACTGTGAGGTAGCTCCAAACGTTTTTGGGCCTGCTTGGCTACTGAAGAGAGTTTGTGCCCCACCTCACTCAGGTTGTTCATCACCTGTAAGCTTTGGTAAAAAAGGAAGAGAGCTGGGACTGGACCCTGACCTTGGAGCAAGGATTGCAGGCAGTGAAGTGCACAATTAAATGCATTCAGGCCTTGCATCGTCTGCATCCTGCTAGACCCTGTAAGCTATATGTGCATGTGACACAAGTAGGTTTTGGATGGGAGCTATGGCAGCAATCAGAACAGCTGTGTCAATCACTGGGATTCTGGTCCCTATTATGGAAGGGAGCAGAGGTCCAGTACTCTCTGATTGAAAAACAACTGGCTGCAGTGTATGCCGCCCTGTTGGCCATGGAAGCTATAATAGGAATGGCCCCCGTGACAGTGAGGACCACTTACCCCATTGCTGGGTGGGTCCAAGACTGGATGGCAAAACCTCACAGTGGAACAGCTCAAACATTCACATTGGCTAAGTGAGGGGCTTATCTGTAGCAAAGAAGTACTATGTCAACTACCCACAATGGGCTGAATTTCAGGAAGTGTTGGGCCCTTGTTACTTATGTAGATGAAAAATCTACTGCTTCTGACCCTATAGAAGAAATGAAGCTAGCCCCTTCCATGAAGGGCAGGCAACTATTCCCTCAGATTCATGGTATACTGATGGATCCAGCAGGGGCCAACCTGCTGTGGCAATTCAACCAGAAACAGACACTATCTGGTTAGCCTGTGGGCAGAAGTGCGAGCTGTGTTGCTTGTGGCTGCCAATGGAGCACCACCCTATTTGTACAGATAGTTGGGTGGTGTATTGGGGGCTAACATTGTGAATTTCTATATGGCACGCAAATAAATGGATGGTTATTCATAGACCATTATAGGGGCAGGCTTTGTGGCAAAACCACAGGAAATTAGGCAACCAGAAACATATCACTGTATATCGTGTAATTGGGCATGCACCCCTTGCCTCCCCTGGAAACGATGAGGCTGACACTCTAGTCAAGGTGCAATGATTGGAAATGGTGCCTACTAGCCTGTCAGAAAGAGAAGTAGACCAGTGGTTACACCATCACTTCTTACATGCTGAACAGAGGACCATGTGGTGTACTCTAAAAGCTTGGGGGTTACCTGTCACCTTAGCAGAGGTACAGGAAGTTTGTAAGACCTGTGTTGTCTGCTCACAATAGCATCCTGGGAGGCCTGTGGGAAGAAAAGAGCAGGTGGTGCAGGGATGGATACCACTGACCCATGGCAGGTTGATGTAATCACACTCCTGCCTAGTTCAGAGGGGTATAAGTATGCAATCACATGTGTAGACATGGCTACTGGACTTTTAACTGCTTACCCCACATGGCACCTGGATCAGAAAACAGACATTGCTGCACTGGAGCATTTATGCACTGCTTATAGGTGACCTTTGATCATTGAAAGTGATCAGGGATGCATTTCACTGAGGTCTTGGTGCAATGGGCCTGAGATCTGCAGATTGACTGGAAGTTCCATGTGGCCTCACCCCCAAACTGCCAGAATGATTGAATGGTACAATGGTCTCTTAAAGCAGGGCCTGCAAGCTGTGGCTGCCACCCCTAAGCTGGGGAGTTGGACAAAACTCTTTTTTTTTTTTTTTTTTTTTTTT
>JAPYXV010001790.1:0-13755 GCA_028533065.1 Trachops cirrhosus | reverse complement strand
AGCGCAGTAGGCGCTGCCACACCCAGACTCTCAGTCTACATCTCCTGCCCAGCCAGTGTGTCCTCAGAGCATCCGTTCCTCAGGGGGCGCCCTCCCTGCCCTTGTCCCCTGCACACCCCGGTGGGGGAAGAAGGGGGGCAACAGGCAGTGAGTGCCTTTGGTCCAGACAGAGAGCAGCGATCCAACCCTCCCGGTGATGCGCAAGTTTCAGGTCTCCACTTCTGGGCGGCTGGGGTGCCCCCGGCCCCCTGAGTGTGTTTTCTGCAGGAGAGCGACCGCTGAATAACAGAAAATCACCAGTTAAAGGCCAGCAGCGGTATCCACTGTGACAGTCTTACTGTCCATGGAGCTTGTGACCGAGACAGCAGTTACATCCCCACTGCCTCGTTTGGTTCCTGCAGCTCAGAGAAACGTCCCCTCCACCCCCTGCATCTTCAGGAGATAGAACTTCTCTGCGGCCCTTGGGTGTCTCACATGGAAACCAGGGACTCCTTCCAAAGCAGACCCCAGGGCTCCTGTGTCTCAGCCTGGCGTCAATTTGTAGGAAGGGCTGGGTCCTTCTGCTGACACAGTCTTGCTGCACCTGATTCCCTTTGCTCACCTTCTGCTGTCTCAGATGTGGTCCGTCCCTCTCTGACCCCTGCCCCTCAAGTTGGGTTCAGGAGCTTTGGAAAGACAGGAGATTCCACCACAGAGACCCTGAGTTCCTACAGAGCCTGGCTGTGGCCAGGGAGCAATGGCAGACATCTGCGCGGATTGGACCCTGCTCTTTCATCCGAGAGCACTCGCTCCAGTTATTTCTGCGTGGCCTGAGATCTGTGCGTCTCCTGCTCTTGCAACCACCCGCCTGCACCCCTGGACATGTGTCCCCTTTGTGGGGATCTGGGAGTGGATGGACGTCCCAACTGTGCAGAGGCCAGAACCACAGGTGAGTTTTCTCCCACTGCTCCATGGTCTGGCCCTTGTGTTCCTCACTGAAGCACCCAAAGCACAGGCTCATCACTACCAGACATGAGAGGTCTCGTCAACACAGCTCAGACTGACCTTCGTGGGGCCTCTCACGTAAACTGAATTATGTGTTGCACCTTACCCCACTCTCTCCCCTTATTTCTTGGTTCGTGGTGCCTCTGGCTCAGTCTCTGGTCTAGAACTTGACATGCTCCACAAGTGCGGACATCAGTGGATTCTGGCTCCTAGTGTGTGACTTGGGACCGCATGCAGTCTGTGATGTGACCCCACATCTCCTGTACACTCCACACTTGGTATGGGGACGAAGCCTTTAGTGGGGAGAGGTGTGGCCTCTGACTCCCTCGGTTACCCCCACCCACCCGTTCTCCATGCTCCCTCATGTAGCAAAGCCAGCAATTAGCACTGCCCTCAGCACACCCCCCAGCAGGCCACATCACCCCTCTCCCCTACCCATCCTTCTCAGTCCTCTCTGCTGGCCACCATGCCGCACAGGGGACCCCATGACGCACTCTCTGCCACGTCTCCGTGTGTGTGCGCATCAGATCTGTCTCCTTGATTAAAGGCTCAATTGTCCAGGGCCAGGTGTCTCTGCAATTCCTCCTCTTCCACCACTCCAACAGCCGGGCCAGCCTGCAGGGGGCAGGCGAGGGCAGACCATGGAAACCCTCAGGAGTGGTACACATTGATTCTGGTTGGCAGGACTCACCTGGTGTGGCTGCTGGAGTGAGGCTATCACTTTCGGACCTCTGCCAGCGGGGCACGGTCCCCGCCTTCTCTGTACTCTGCCGGCCCACCTCGTGAACCGGGGTGGAAGTCTTGCTCAATGAGGAGTCTGTGGCAAGGGATGAAAGCAGCGGACACATGGATGTCTGTAGCATGTTCTCCCACGCCTAGTAAACGGTCTATGAAAGCGAGATGCCACGTTAGGCCCGCTCACCACACAGCCCAAATGACCGGCCTGAGTTCGGCCTTTGTGTTTCAAGAAAGACAAGCCCTGCTCTACTGACCTTCTCCCCTGGGGCTGCGCGCCAAACCTGGCAGGGTCCGGGGAGCTCCCAGGCTCTCAGATGAGATCACGCGTTCAGATTCTCACGCCACTTGTGTGTGCAGACGGCATACATTTTTGCAGCAATACAGCTCTGGGTCCACCGAGAAACACACGGCCAGAATGCAGAGTTTACTTTCACTTCAGATGAATTGCACGGTCACCTCCTGGGTACACATCATGGGATTCTGGGGGGCAGGGGGAGGTACGTGTAGTCATTCATCCCTCTTCAAGTGAAAAGGCATTATGTCCAAATCCCGCCTCTTAATAGCTGAGTGATGTTCTGGTTCTCATGTGGCAGCTCGAAACTGCTGTTCACATTCGCCACCCCAGGGACACCAGGCAGCAAGGAATGGCCCCTGGAAGCGCTACAACAGGGGCACCGGCACCGTCCTGTGGGCCCCCTACTGTGGGCCTGGACTCTGCTTCCAGATATCCCTGGACAGCGGGACTCTCTGCCATGACCTCCGCGTGCACGGATGATCTGAGCGCTGTCCTTGTCCCAGGACTGCCAACGGTGACAGCCCTCCCTCCTCCCCCCATTCTAAATCTCCTCCTCTTGATGCGCTGGGATCTGCGGCTCTGGGATTTAAATGTAGGGATCTGAGATCTGACAAAGAACAAGCCCACGTGGACAAGCAAACCTGAATTCCGAAGTCACTTCCCTTTAACACGTCTCTTTGTTTGGAATGGAGGATGAGGCACTCCATCAGAAACGCCTTCAAGGGGGAATGCTACTCGTGCCAAGGAGCAGGGAAACGCTCACCTGCATTTAGCTCGTATTCACAATGGCTTACGCAAAGGGCACAAGGGTGAATCGCCACATCCCAACGCTACACCCCCCTCCGACACTTCTGTAGCCTTAGCTTGTTGAACCCGACGTCATGCTAGCACACATGCATTTCAGCAACGGGGCTCGTTCATGGAGGCAGTCAACAAAGCGGCACAAAGGAACGTGGGCGTCAGCGAGGCATCCACACCGCAGACACACTGTACACCTCAGTGAGAACAGTGTAGGGAGGAAAGACAGAGATCCAGGGTGTGAAGGTGACAGCATGCATCACGGGAGCCAGAATGCAGGAGTTGGGGACCACTGGTACCCAGTCTCCCTGGCCTCAGAATGCCCCAGAGTGCTCCACCTCCAGGGAGGGGAGGTGAGGACCTTCCTGGAATCGGATCAACGCTGACGGGATGTTCAATCGTAAACTAGCTGAGTCACTCCTCAGACCACTGCTCACTGTTTGGTCCCCAAAAGGAATCCATGCCCAGGACCCGGCAACACCGTGTTGAATCTGTCCAGATCTCCATCACGTGAGGTAAGACTGTCAGTTTTCTTTGAACCACTGTTTTCAGAGCCTCCAAAATGGCCTTTTGCTTTCCCGCCACCTCTCAAGTTGGAGCTTCTCCTCTCCCTGCTGCTGTCGGAACACCCCATGTGGCAGAAAAGCTGGCAGATCGGCACCCAGGCGGAGGCTCAGGCCACTGAGGCGTGTGCAAGGGTCTCCTGGGAGGAAGGATGCGGGGTCCCCTTCCCGTATGGGGAAGAGTGAGAGTGCGTCATGGGGTCCCGTTCATCCCCAGGAACGCCGCAAACCTTCCACCCACAGTTCTGGCAGTACAGACAGTCACACCGAAACCTATTCTAGTCTCTATCACCAGAGGAAGAGATTCCGATCCAGGAGTCTCCATTGAACTTGTCCGAGAAGCGCTCTCTTCCTCGGAGGGGACGCCGGCCTTTCCCACTGCCTCTGGTGCAGGGCTTTCTCATCTGTGTACTGCTGCTGGAGCAGCCCCTCTGGGACAGGGACAGGGACAGGGTAGTTGGCGCCAGGACTGGGGTCCGGGTCACTGAGGCTCATCATTAGCAGTTCTGAGAAGGAAGGGTGAGAGGTCACCCTTCTGCTGTGACTTCCTGGCATGTCTCTACAGAGGTCATCGGGGAAGATTCAGAAATCAGCGTTGAGCTGCATTTCTGCAGTGGAGCCACGAAGGCCTCGTCTGTGCTCAAGGCTCCAGGTGGACCCGGTGTCTGGACACAAAGGGGGCGAGGAAGGTCCTCAAAGAGCTAGAAGGTAGCAAGGGACGTGTGCAGCCAGAAGAACCCAGACCGCAACAAATGGTGATAAAACAAGAAAGAAAATCCAGTATTATTCATCCTAACGTTTCTGCCCCTCTGTTTCCCAGCTGTAAAATGGGGACAATAACGCGCCCTACCTCCTAGGACTGTCCTGCGTGTTACACGCGATACCACATCGGAAGAGCACCAAAGACTGATGGCACACATGTGGGGTGTTAGAAGGGAGATCCACTGTTGCATGCCCGTGACATGGAATGCAAAGCGACGGGCCACAGGCAACCACGTTAACGCCCTGCTGGCTTTTTACAGAGTATTCCCTGGCGTAATCTGAAGAGCAATCAACGTGTCAGTAAGAGCTGCTCTTCTCCTAACCACTCCTGTACTTTCACGAAGCAGACTTTTACCTCGATTCTAAGCATCTGCACCATGCTGACACACCCTCTGAAATTTTCACCTTCATCCTCACTGGCTGTTCTTGTACTGAAAAGTGTGCTCAAGACCACAGAAATCAGAACTCCTAGGAAGCGGAAGTTCAGAACTCCTAGGAAGCGGAAGTAAGAATTTACTGCAGCTGGCCACTTAGTAACCATCTCAGTTATGAGGTCGGTTGTTGAGGTGTCGCAGTGCTGTGTCCCCGTAACCATTACTTTTTACTTATCCACGGCCCAAAGCGCAAGAGCGGTGATGCCGGCAATCCGCACATGCAAAAGAGAAGCCGTAAAGTGCACGCACGTAATGAGAAGAAACACAGTACATACAGGGTTCGGTACCGCCTGCGGCTTTAGGCATGCACCAGAGGTCTTGGAGTGTATCCCTGACGGACGAGGGGGACTACTGTATCCCGAAGCACACGGTGAGAAGGTCATTAAAGAAATTAGGATGCTACATTAGAAAACACCCATTTAACGCAAAAGAAAGCAGGAAAGGAGGAACCAGAGAACAAAAAGACAGGAAACACAGAAAGAAAGTGTGATGGCAAACGTAAGTCCACCGATGTCAGTGAGAACGTTACAGGTGAATAGACTGAATAATCGAATCAAAAGGCAGACACTGATATAGGCTGCGTTTTAAATAAAGCAACAAGATGCAACTGCGTCTCCTGTAGACACACAACCGCACTGCCAGTGAGAGGAGGGGAAAGACGCATCATAAAAGCAGCAACCACAAGAAGCTGGAGTGGGTATCCTAATACCAGGCACCTAAAAAAAAAGTCTTTATTATATATTTTTCCATTACTGTTTAGTCCCCTTATACCCGCCTCCTCCCAGCAATCACCACACCGTTGTCCATGTCCATGAGTCCTCTTTATTTTTGGTTCAATCCTTCCACCCCCTAACCTCCCCACCCAACTAGCTGTCGTCCTGCTCTCTATCTATGAGCCTATCTCTGTTTTGCTTGTTAGTTAAGTTTGTTCATTAGATTCCACATATGAGTGGAATCATGATATTCGTCTTTCCCTGACTGGCTTATTTCACTTAGCCGAATGTTCTCTAGGTCCGTCCATACTGTTGCAAAGGGTAAAATTTTCTTCTTTCTTCTTTTTGTGTAAATGTCCCGTAGTTGTTCTATGCACTCATCTACTGATGGACACTCGGGCTGCTTCCATATCTCGGCGAATGTAAATAATGCTGCAAGGAACGCAGAGGTGCTTATGTTCTTTTGAATTAGTGTTTTGGGTTCCTTTCGACGTATTCCCAGAAGTGGGACTGCTGGGTGAAAAGGCATATTCATTTTTAATTTTCTGAGGTATCCCCAGACTGCCTTCCACAGTGGCTGCACCAGTCTGCATTCCCACCAACAGTGCAAAGGGGTTCCCCTTTCTCCACATCTTCCCCAGCACTTGTTGTCTGTTGAGTTATCTGTGATGGCCATTCTGACAGGTGTGAGATGGTAGCTCACTGTGGTTTTTATTTGCATCTCTCTGATGATTAGTGACACTGCACATCTTTCCATATGTCTACTGGCCATCTGTACGTCCTGTCTGGAGAAGTGTCTATTCGGGTCCTTTGCCCATTTTTTCACTGGGTTGTTTGCTTTTCTGGTGTTGAGTTTTGTAAGTGCTTTATAAATTTTGGATATTAACCCCTCATCAGATGTATCGGCAAATACGTTCTCCCATTCTGTGGGTTGTCTTTTTATTTTGTTGATGATTTCCTTTGCCGTGCAAAACGTTTTTAGTTGGATGAGGTCCCATTTGTTTATTTTTTTCCTTTCGTTTCCCTCGCCTGGGGAGACATGTCTGATCAAAAAACTTCTACCAGCAATGTTGGAGAGTTTGCCGTCAGGCACTTAATTCTAATATTAAACACACAACGCAGCAATTCTAGTCCTAGAGAATTCTTTGCAACAGAAAGGAAAACGAAATGTCCTCACAAACCCTGTACTCAAACATCCACAGCACTGTTATCTCTAACAGCCGAACCTAGAAACAACCCAAATGTTCAACAACTGGTATATGGATGACAAAAACAGACACCCGCACAAAGGATTACTGCACAGTCATCAACAGGAAGTACTGGGGTGTGCGGCAGCAAGGGTGCGCGTCAGCATGCTGAGTGGAAGGAGGCGGACACACAGGCTACACGGCACAGGAACTCACGTAAGGGGACTCTGGAGAAGGCACCAGCGGAGGCACGGAGGTGTTCGGTGGTTGTCAGGGCGTGGGAGTGAAGGAGGGGTCGGGTGGGAAATGGCACAAGGGAGCGGTGTCAAATGATGGAAACTGTCTGTAGTTTCAGTGTCGCGGTTTGTAAAACCGTATGCAGTTCTCACATTCTACAAACTGTATACTTTAAATGTAAATTATCTCCCCACCTCTGACTTTTTCTTCAAAGGCGAAGGACTGTTAGGGAAAGTACTTAAATACTGGTTATTGTATTCCATTTTGACCACGAGTTCGTAAACACAGAAGTCTACTTTGGAGTCCTCCACAGACCTGGCCCTCCCGCAGTATTCCCGTGTCAGTGGGTGGCACAGGCACGCTCATTACCGAGCACAGGGACTCGGTCTTAACCATGTACATCTTCCCCTGCTTCACCTGAACTGCAAATGCTTGCTGAGTTCTGTCCATTTTGCCTCCCAAATGTCGGTCTAATGCTGACACTTCTCCCCACGTCTAGCACATCTGCCCTACTCCAAAGACTCTGTCCCTTCGATGGTCAAACCCGCTTTCTAACTGGTCTCTGTCATCTACTCAGGGTGCCTGTCTCCCTGCCCCCCTCCCTTCTCCCTCTCTCCCCTCTCCCCGCTGCTGCAGGGCTGCCATTACTTTTTAGATCAAGTCCGCATTCCACAAGGGGGATAGATGGTGATAGAAAACTCACAATAAAAATTTAGAAAAGTAAAAGTGAAAAAGTGTCCTTTCAAAAAAAAAAAAGGAAAAATGCATTTCAAAGAGGCTCACATCTAAGCAAATAAACTATTCTGCAGTAATGCTCTTCAAGTAGCACAGCCACCTAGTGCTTGTGAGTAAAACCGCACTAACTCCGTGTTTCCTGATTTCTCTTTCCTGACGGTCTCTGTGATTGCCACTCTAGACTGACTCATCGGGAAGTCATAGTATTTGGTCCTACATTACACTCCACTGAGAACAGAAGTACTTGGCACTGCTTTATCCCGGGGACTCCCCAGGGGGACAAGTGTGGGTCTGAGCCCATGATGACCTGGTTCCCGGGCCGTCAGTGTGCACTACGATGGAAAAATGCCTGTCCCCTGTAGGCTAAGAAGAGAGGGCTGGGCCCCAGGAGCAGAGACTAGTTATACCTATTTGAGTCTTATCATTCTTGTCATCCGGCAAACCATTCTACTTTTAAGCTTTAAATTGATTGCCATTTTATATATAATGGGTATACAATTTTAGAGAGATATATATAATTACAGTAAGTTTAATATTAGGTTTCATCAATAAAAGGTACGACTTTTAAAGAAAAACTTACGAACTATAAAACCAAAAGACCACGATCCCACACAAGGACTTCAAGGCATGTCCACCCCCCGCCTGTCTCCCTGGCAATGTGGAAAGCAGGCTTCCACACCTGGTCTCTCTTGTTGGCTTCTCTCACATCCTCCAACTTCCCAAGCTTCTCCACTTACACTGTCCCCTCTTCCTGAAGCCTCCTGACAGTGAACTCCTGTGCATGCTTCACACTGCAACTCAACCAATGCCTCCTCCAGGAACACTTCCCGAAAGATTGAGCTGAAGTCATTTCCTCCCAAGCCCTGGAGTGCGCCTCTTTGGTTCCACCCGCCGCAGGACTAATTTCTGTATTCATTTCTGATCACTAGATTCACTACTGTCTCATGATTTCACATAAATTCCATGAGGGCAGGAATGTGTCTTTTCATGCGTCCTTTTTTTTAATTGTAACACACAGGCACCCAGCCCAGAGCCTAGACCATGGACAGAGCTTAGTGCATTGCAGTTACATAAATAAAGACCCTCTCTCTATATATTTGCTAAACACACACGCGTGTGCGTGCGCACACACTCGCGCACACACAGTTCCCATCAGAGTTGTCCAGAACAGTCGCCCTGACCTGGACTAAGGAGGCTGGCGAGTATGGGTGGTTCTGCTAGAAGCTTTCTGTGCCCGTCGACGCTAAAGGGTGAGTCCTTCGTGCCATCACACACCCAGTGGCCCCTCGTTCACACTGGTGGCGGGAGATCGGAACGCTCATCACTAGGTGCACTGATGCCCTCCCAGACCTTGGACCAGGACGCCCTCTCCCCACCACAATGGACCACTTCATCCTCTTCCCAGAAAAGCAAGGCCAGAAGACTGACCCGCAGCTGTTTATTCCCTCTTAACGTGTTTTCTCCCGTTTGCATTCACTTCCAGGTTTCTTCTTTGAGTCACCCAGTCCCACTCTGCTGATTCCCAACTGATCCCTCCAGCACCTGCACCTCGCTTCCTGGGCACGGATTTCCCAGGGAGGGTGGCTCCAACGACTGCACCTTCTTTCTCGTTTCCCTTCTGAAGCTGCAGACTTCCAGAATTGAAAAGTGCTCCCGAACACCCACAAAAGGAGCACCACGGCAGGTGAAGATGCGACTCTCACCCTCAGCTGAGCTCAGAGCATCGCTGCCTCTCCAGAACCGCACTCTGCCCCACCGCAGCCCGCGAGCCAAAGGACAGGGCAGGTCTGAGAGGCCCTGGTGCACACACTCCTCTCCAGAGAGCAATGTCTCCATCAGGGACGTGTGGGTTGTGCTGGGGTTGCTTTGGGCCCGTCCTGAGGGAGGCAATGTCTCACCACCTGCGGACTTCGCTACCCTTCCACCTGGACCTCTCTGCTTCCCCACAGCTCCTCTCCACGGCACTGCAGCTCCATCTCCTGCTTTCAGAGCACGGATGGCTGTCCACCTGACGAGGCTCTCCAAACAATGTTTTACCCTCAAGCATAGCCATACCCAACACAATGAACCTTCAGAAAAACCATTTTAAAAGTAGTAATAGGAACACTGGCTCTGTAATAATGATGACACAGCAAACGAAACAGTAAGTACTATTATTTGAAAGCTATCTAGAGTTTCACACGTGGAGACGATGACTTAGTACACGGTTATCCGCTCCCAGGCCTTTTTCTATGCATTTTTACAACTGGGAGGTTGGGAGGGGCGTGCAATGTCTTTATAATGTCCTATCGGTTGCTTTGTTTGCTCAATACCGCAAGCTACCCTCCATAACGATGACGACGACGACGACGAGACTGCTGGTGCTGACATCGACAGCAGCAAATACATGCAGACGCCTTGCTACGGATCAGAGACCGCTGTCTCACCACACTGACTGGTCACCCACCGTATGTCACGCACATCGGAGACGTCACCGTCAGTCCGCGCCCACACCCAAGGGAATCTGACCAGTGCTGCTCCGGGGGTTCCCAGACAACATGTGCACGTCAGTCGGAACCCTCGATCTTTTACGAATGCGCACTCTGTGACCACACCCAGGAATCTCGGCGTGGCCACAACAGTGCCCTACAAACTGATGTTTTACTCTGCCAGGAACTCACAGGAACTCCTGTGGTGGCCAGCCTGCCTCTAATGAACCATCTCTCTGGGAGAGACACACGGTTCAGAAGAGCAACCTGAAAGCTCGCAAGAACACGACATAGTGAACCCAGCACGAGAGTCAAACAGAGGGCAGGGCGGCGGGTCTTTGCAGAGACCTCACGGCCCCGCTGGTCTTGTTCCCCGAAGGCTTCAGTTTCTCTCACGTCCATTGTCTTCATGACCGGTGGATGGAGGTAGGGACAGGAGATGACATTTTAGACCCCACAATGCCTTAGGCTTTTGTCAGGGACCGTGTGAGGGATAGCACGTGAGGTTATGCATCCTATGATCCCCACCTCCTCTCAGCCTTTGGTCCTTTCTTGCACCCAACTCCATTGCACGCAAGCCCAGAGCGACCAGAACTTAGGGCAAATGCCTTCCCTGCACCTATCAGACACCTGCCCCTGACCCGAAGAGGCTGTCTCTCCCCCCTCAGCTGTCCTTCACCTGATCTCACCTGCTGTCCCAAGTCACACAGCTTTCTCCACCAGCTTAGAGACCCAGCCTGCCCCTTCACTCTGGTGCCCTAGCCCGGAGAAGGCTTGTTCCCACAGAGAACAAGCCCAGTCCCAGGACCCGTACAGAACCATATGGGCATCCATGTCCCCTGGCAGGGGCGCGCGTGAGCACGCACACGCGCGCGCGCGCGCGCACACACACACACACACACAGTATCGGCCAACCATGAGAAAGAAGATAACCCTGCTTTTTGCAGCTATGGATGGACGTTGAAGGATCTGAGCTAAGTCCGACAGAGAAAGACAAATACCGCAGGTTCTCCCATACGTGGAAGCCAAAACATCCAAACTCACAGAAGTGGAGATTGGAATGGTGGCTCCAGGGCCTGCGGGAAATGCTGGGCAAAGCGTGCAAACATCCAGCTACCAGATGAGTAAGTCGTGGGGATCTGAAGCACCACATGGTGACCTCAATCAGCAACACTGATTCACAGTGAGCGTTGTTCAGAGAATCGGTTAAATCTTATCACCACTCACACAAATGGCCATTATGTGAGGGGATGCAGGCACTAACGAACCTCACTGCGCCATCATTTCCCCATATATACGTGTGTGTGTGTGTGTGTGTGTGTGTGTGTATGAAATCATCCCGCTGTACACCTTCAGCTTACATGTTACGTGTCAGTCATATCTCAAAGCTCAAAATACGAACTTGTCCTCACTCTGTCAGGTGTGCCCCTGACATCGCCCCAGTACTCCCTGAACTTACCCTTTGTTGGCCGCACACACGGAGCCGGATTCACCGATCCTTTCCCTGCCGCAGCGCTGCAACCAGCCTTCAGTGGAGAATCACGTCCAGAGGCCGGGATCTGGGGGCTGGTTGTGCTACTGCTATCGCGGCGTTGCCGTAACTGAAACCACGTACTGGAATACACGCATGTACCCAATTACACACAGAAATATATACACCCACATCCATCGGCCTACCCGTGCGTGCGCACGTACACATATTGAAAGCCGTGCGTTCACACGGAGGCCTCCGATTCCCATCTAACACCTCAAGGTTTGTTCTCGTTTTCTTCTTTTCCACATTTGACGCTGCCCTTTCTAATCCGGGACTCATGGCTCCCACTCTCCTTATCCATTTACAGAGCTGGCAACTCCCAGTGCATATAATCCATCCCTTCTCCACACAGAGGCCGTCCTCACATGCTGTGCTGAAGAATGCCCTGCCCCTGACCTCCACAACCCACTCCTCAGCATTGCATCCCTCAGCCAGTTAGCCTTCCCCACCCACCTCCAGGGCCATCCTGCTTACCCCCTGGGGCTCTGTCCCCCACCACAGCCAGTGCCTCTGTCCGCACGCCCTGTCCACGGGGCCCGGGCTCTGACCCTCCAAGTTGCTCTCCTTGCTCCGCTGCACCGGATAGGACAGCTTTAGGACACAACTGCTCTGGCAGAAAAAAGAAGGGAAGTGAAATGAAGGGCAGGGAGGGGGAGAGGGGAACACATTTGAGTACAACCAGTCAATGAAGGTCCATCGGGCCAAACCACAGCAATACTATGATGCCCGAGCTGTCTTCCTCACTGTTCTCCAGCTTCCCCTCCTGCCTCTCTCCTGTGCCCCGGGTCCTCTCTCGTCCCTAACATGCTTCCCTCTGTCAGGAGCAGAAACGCCACCACGGGCCTGAATCCCGTATTATTCTAAATTACATCGGCAGGGTGGCTGACACTCATTCTGGATGGTGTCCTCCCCGGAGCTCTGACCCTCAACCCTCTGCCTCTCCTGAAGGAGTGGAACGTTTCACCCCTCTTTTAGCAATTTCGGGTGTGAGCAGGAGAGCAAGGCCGGGCCACTTCTTGGAGCTTCCGGTCTTTGGTCTGGAACAGGAGCGTGACCCAACTCCCTCACAGGTTGGAAGAGAAAGAGGGATGGCAACGCCAGACACCTCGCCTGAGCGCTACGTGCCACACCCAGTGAAGAGGGCTTTACCAGCGTCACGGGGCTCCCCGATGCCCAGGAACACACCAAGCGGATTTCCCACCAGCACTGTTGCACTTGCTGTTCCTTCTGCCCGGCCAGCCCTTCCCCCAGGGAGTCCATGGCCTGCTCCCCCTCTGCCTCCAGGTCTCTGCTCAGCCATTGCCTTTTCAGGGAGACCGTCCCTGATCACACCCTTTCCCCTGAGCTGGCCTTATTTTTCTCCACAGCACTTGCCACTCTCAGATATGTTACAGATTTACTGACCAACTCCATGAAATCAGAGACTTTGTCAATTTCTTTTCCTTCACTGTGCCTCCAAAGCCCTACAGCGGTGCTCAGGCACACAGCAGGTGTTCAGAGTGCTCTTGGGGAAGACTGACTGGGAGCTGAGCCCTTTCCACCCGCTGCTGAGATGCACAGTGCTCTCTAATATGGGTATTGGCTTCGTTTTATTGCTTTTGCTACACACTGAGGCTCAAGGAGACAAGTGACTTGCCCAAGGACACACAGCCAGGACTTGGGGCTCCAGGTTCCAAAACCCTCCTATCCCACACAGAGTCCTCACAACCAAAAACATAAAAGCTTTCACCCGAGACAGAGACTCACATACCCCGAGACACCAGAAACAGCTCACCGAACACAACCTGAAACAGATTCTCTGCACAGAGAGCGCACAGCTTGAGTCACAGACCCCCAAACGGAGCAGACACCGTACCCGGTGACACAGCCCCTCCCCAACAGACCCAGGTCCTCACCCCCGGAAACAAAACTGCCCATGCCTCACAGCCCAGAGACAGACTCCCAAGGCACGCAGACACCTCCCAACTCAGTACAGAGACCGCACAAACAGAAAGACAGAAGACAGAAGTTCAAATAACTCAGAAACACCACAGACCCTTAGTTTTGATCTCCCAGGAGATCAATATCTGCGAGAAGAGCATCCCAGGCAGAGGTCAGAGGTAAGAGCCAGTGGAGAAGCGTGGGAGTGGAAGTCAGCTCGTGCATGAGCAACAGTGCAGAGGTCAGTGTGCCTGGCACAGCGTGATGGAGGGAGAGGGAGAAGGTGAGGTCAGCGAGGTAACGGGGACCAGAACACCCAGGATAAGAAAAGCTGTGGTACATTTGTACACAGTGCAATACTATTTGGCCATAACAAAGAAGGAAATG
>JAPYXV010000179.1:31909-47760 GCA_028533065.1 Trachops cirrhosus | reverse complement strand
CAATGAAGGTAGATAGAAAATAGACAGGGGGAGGGCAAGAATAGTATGGGAAATGTAGAAGCAAAGAACTTATGACACATGGACTGAAGTAAAGGGGGGGAATGTGGGTGGGAGAGGGTGTTCAGGGTGGAGGGGAATGAAGGGGGATAATAGGACAACTGTAATAGCATAATCAATAAAATATATTTAAAAAAAAGAATAATATCAAAAAAAAAAAGAAAACATATCTGGTGCCTCCACAGTCCACTAATGAAATTGTGTTCCTCTTCTCTCAGTTTTTATACATTATTTTTCAAGGAGAGGAAAGCAACAGCATAGGTTGGGTTAGACTGCAGTAATAAATAAAATCTCAGTGGCTGAAAAATATAAAAATTTGTTTCTTACTCATTTTGCTCATTCTTCATGGGTCATCAGGGACACTCTCCTCACTAGAATAGTCATTGAACTGAAGCTTCGAGAGCGGCCACCATCCCGAATGTGGCCGGTCACCATGTCAAAAGGAAAGGGCCTTGCACTGGCCATTTCAAATATGTGCTGTGTCTGCTCACAGTCCATCAGCTGGAACTAGTCCCACGGCCCCATCCAATCAAAAGTGGGCCATGAGGAGTGATCCTGCCACGTGCTGGGGAGGAGCACCGGGAAGAGTTTGCAGACCGCACCAGTGATGTTAGACAGAGAGCATTACTGGCTGCTTGTTATATACAAGCTGTGTGTCACGTCACCTTATTCTCGTAACAGTAATTCTTGTTTTCATACAGAAACCGTTTTCATACGGTTGAATTTTCATACAGAAAATCTGTGATTTAGGTAGGCCAAGTAATTTGCCCACAAATTCCATCTAATATATAGATTTTATTTTAGTTTCATCTGATTCCCAAATCCATGCTTTTTCCATCATTTCCCCAAGCCTCCTAGCATAACATGCTTAGCTGCTCACAAACACAACCTTGGGAAGCCAGGTGGAGTAGGGGAATGGAAAGGGGAGAAAAAGCTTTATGGTTACAAAATACTTCTCTCCACAAGGCCAAATGGCCCATACTTCCTTGGCCTCATCAGTATGAGATGACCAACTGCACTAACCTAGCCAAGGGTCTGAAATCAAAGCCCACAGGACCCGAAACAAAAATGACTAATACGTGATTGTGGAGAAGGAGATACTTGGGACGCCAAGCGGGTCAGACATGCAGTCCCGTCAGAGAGGCAGTAGCACGCTATTTCCCCTCCTCAAAAGCCTTCCGGTGATCACCTCAGAATGTCTCCCACTTCCCAGGATGATGCCCAACTTCTTCAAGAAGCTCTCTTTGCCACTATATAATGCTCACCTTTAATCCCTGAAGTGTTTGAAATTTTGGGAAGTTCACTAAAAGCATTATGTATATATTTTTTATTGCTGCTCTGAATATACTAATTCTGGGAGGGATTCACATTTTGAAATGAAGAACACACCCCAGCGTGCCAGAGAGGCTGATTCCATCTAGAAGTCTCAGGCAGAGTGTGGCTATGTCAGCGACCTGCTCCCACGAGGGATGTCATTCTCAACAACAACAACAACAAAAAAAAAAGCTGATCTTTTAAAGTAGTTGACCAAAGTTGAAGATGCTGATTAATATAGCTAGATTTTGATTTTTCCAAGTGTACTCTTAAAAAGTATATAAACCTGAAGAAACAGAATTCCTTCTTATGAACACTACCTAAAACGGCTTGTGATAACATGTCATGTGTAAAAGGCCATCTGTGTACTTTCACAACACCGGTCCTGGAGCGGCTCGGCAGCAGCACCCACTGGTGTTAACAGACCAACCTGGGCGTGCTCAGAAGGGCCTGTGCCTCACCTCTGCCCTCTCATTAGGTCGATTTTGGCAGTACTTGTGTTTGAGTTCGAGGTTGCAGATGATTTCCCCCCTGTTTCTCAATTTCTTTAGCATTACTTTTATGATAAAAGCAAACTTTTATCTTTTAAACTTGAAGAGCATTTGCAATATGAGTTCAAGTATTTCATATAACACACTTGTATACTTCCACAGATTTTTTAAAGACAGAAATCACCTTGAAGATAGACTGTCAAGAGACTCAAATAGTATTCTTAAAATAATCAGTAAGCATGGAAGTCAAAACTCAATTTTAAGAGGAATGTCCTAGACTTGAGGGTCAACCCCTCCTTATAACAGCCAAAATTTAAGTCACCTGAACAAATAGAGTGACGAGAAGGAAAGGGCAAGCTGAACTCTGCAACCTCCCGTGTTTAAAAGAAGAAACAGAAGAGGTAACACCAATTGACCCTTTGTGTCTTAGGGGTTTTGTATCTCTGGGAAGGTTAAGATGACAGCCCATTCCAAATGCGTGTTCATTTACATTAGCCGTCTTTTCTGTGGGTGACTTAAGTGTATATTTGAAACACTCCAACAAAGCGGGGGGAAAGACATCAAAGGACCAAGTAAATCCACACAAGCATGAGAATTTCAGAGCCAGTTTATTTGGATTTTATCTCACTCTCATTTGCCCACCAGAATCCAAACGAGACCGTAAAGCAGTCAGCCCCCTAAAGACCTACCTGCTTTCCGCAGTCAAAACGGGATAGGTCTTGACTCTCTTCTGGGAATGTCATTGAAGTGGGTGCTTCGCCTGTGTCAGCAGAGGGGACTCAGGGAAGAGGCTGGGACAATGGTTTTACTAACATATTTTAAGTGAGTCAAATAGGTGTTAAATTCCTGCCTGAACACAATTAAGCCTGGATACTAGAACTGCACAGGAACGGGCTGAGAGCAGCCTTTATACCACTTGGGTGGTTAGCTGGAACGGTCGTGACTAGAAGGCCCCAAACACCCCAACTTGGGCTGATGATGTAATGCCCATGGAACAATTACTGTAACTTTTCAGACAGTCGGTCTAGGTCTAGATTCCTTTGTCTTAGCCTAACATTCTCTTTTTAATGACTTTTCCCCTTCTTGTCTTACACTCCTTCCTCCCTTGGTGGTATCATTTCATATGGAAAATTGCAGATGTTTAGTTTATAAAACAGGCAAGATTAATACTCACTTTTTAAAAAATCTGGTACATGGATAAAATCCCTATAACAGCACATACAATACTCACACAAAGAACTCTGGGGCCCTTAACTTTAGTAAGAGCAAAAGAATGTTTTTAAGTGCAGAGGAAGAAATGATGGGAATATTTGCTACAGGATGCAGACATCAGTCCCCTGGTGCCATTAACTCAACAGGAATTAAATGTGACTATGAACAGGGGAGGTCATGAAGTCAACGGCACTTTTTAGAAGGCTCACACTGGCTAGACGGGTTTGTTGGGTTTGTTGGGTTTGTTCAAGGAGTGCCGAGATAGCACGACTGGGCGCAACAGAAGAAATGATGTGAGCAGAAGGCAAATGCTGCAGCTCTAATGGGCGTGTCTCAGAGGAGTGCCGTGGAGGTGGCGAGAAAAAAGCGGACGTTAAGTACTTCTTAATTGTGTCTCAACTCGAGGCATTACCATTAATCAGTACTACACCTTTAAGTACTGGTTCTCTAAGGAAAAAATCAGAAAAGCGTTCTTTGTCCTTTGTTAACACAAACATAAACATTTGTACAACAGAAAGAAATACCCTGTGGTTTTTCTCCTTTGCAAGTCAGAGATGACTGGGTAATGTTCAGTCAGAAAAACAATGATGACTGAAGACTGGCAATGTCCTGTGTTTTATGTCACTAGGAGTAGATATTTTATATCTCCGTGGCCTGTTTCTCTGCATATGCAGTCACAACTACTATTCATTGAAAGAGTTTCCTGCATGATCTTTTTTTTGAAATATATATTGTTCTTTCTAGGCCCAACAAGTGACAAGCTAGTAACTTTTCTTTAAAGGCTGCCCTTTTCATTTTAACTTAATTTTTTTGTTTAAAAATTACAAATGCTAATTCTAAAAATACAAACAATGAAGAGGAATATAAAAATTCTTAAGTAAAATATTCTCCCCTAACCCTTCCCCTATTCATACTCATTGTAGTTAGCTATTGCTGCAGAACAAACTTAACGGCTTAAAATAATAAACATGTATTATTACCTCACATGGTTTCTGTGGGTCAGAAACCCAGAGTGGCTTAGTTGGGTGGTTCTTGACTCAGTCTTTCACAGGTGGCCGTCATGGTGCCAGCAGGGACTACAGCATCAGAAGGCTTAACTGGGGCGGAAGGACCCACTCCCCAGGACACTCACTCAGACACTCACAAACTGGGCACGCCAGTGCTGGTTGTCGGCAGCTGGCCTCAGTTCTTGCCACATGGACCTCACTGCGGGACTGTTTTCCCAAGATGGAAGCTGGCTGTGCCTGGTGAGTGATTCGATACACTGAATAAGGAGGCCAGGCGTGTTTTAAAACCTAATTTTGGGAATCTCACACACACACACACACACACACACACACACACACACACTAAATCCAGCCCACACCCAAGGGGAGGGAAACTGAACCCCACTTTTGGAGAGAGGCGTACTGAAGTGCTATGAACATACTTAAAAACCACAACAGTGCTCCTATTCTTTAAAGGTAGCTACTATTTATTAATATATTTGTATATAACGTTCTAGATCTTTTTATGCATATACAAATATATATGATATATATGTACTTATGTTACATGTTTTATATACATTTGTAGTTGCTTTATAAAAACTATTAGAAAATGCACGTTTTTATTTATTAAATAATTAAAGACATAATTTCTCCTCATAATATATACATTGTTCTTTTTCATTGCATTTTATTAGAACTTATAATTGACTTAGTATTTCCCTAAAGATGTACATTGGTTGTCTACAGTCCTCTGTTACTATGACTAATATTGCAGTGGACCTCCTGGTATATAAAACCTTACCTGCTTGTTTAAATATTTCTGTATAATACATTTTTTTAATTAAAACAATTTTTTTATCCTTACCCAAGGACTTTTTTTTATTGCTTTTTAAAAGAGAGGAAGGGAGAGAAGAAGGGAGAAATGCTGGTTTCAGAAAGAAGCTGTCAGTTGCCTCCTGTATGCACCAGGACCAGGGATTGTATGCTCCCAGACCAGGAATCAAACCCACAACCTAGACATATGCCCCAAATGGGAATCAAACCTGCAACAGTTAGACCACCAGACGATGCTCCAACCAACTGAGCCACACTGACCAGGGCTGTATGATATATTCTTATAAATGGAATTGCTTGCATCAGAACATTTCTGCTTTCACTATTCTGATAGGTCCTATCACATTGCCCTTCAAAAGTGTAACAACAGCCATTTAGTCATTACATTGGTTTGAGTAGGCTAAGCTGCAGTAATAAAGAGAGATAAAAATGGCTTAAAATAAGTTTCTCTTTTCTGTAACAGTTCAAAGCAGATTTCCCTAATAGTAGCAGTGGACCTGGGGTATGGGAGGAGTTTGCTGACACAGCTCTTATCTACACGGTCTTTCAGAGACCCAGGATTTAGTGTCTCTGCCATGCTTATGATGTTCCAGTGTGACTCTGGTTGTCCCCTTTACCATTCCAAGCAACAGAGAAGGAGGAAAAAGCATGGAGGGATGAGCATGGAAATTTTTATTGGGCAGGCCTGGAAGTGGCGTTCATTACTTCCACTCACATTTCATTGATAAGAACTGCAAAGGATGATGGGAAGCATGGAAAAGTTGTGTAACTATATGCCCATCTAGCTTTTTTGCCAGAGATTTAGAAATATTTAAAATTGGTATGTCACTGATATCAAGAAATTAAAATGCACGTTAGTTGTAAATGACTAGAAGAGCCAAGCAGTACATGCCTGCTAAATATTAACTCTGCTATACTACCATGCCAAATTTAATATCAAAATCCCAATAATATATTTTATGGACTCAAAAGCAGATTTTTGTTTTGCAAATTAAGTTGTTTTTAGCTTACTCAAGAAAGCAAATTTTGAAAATGAAGATAATTAGGATGTTATACTACATACCAAAATATATTCATATATGAAGTTATAGTAATTAAAACAATAAAGTGCATATGAATAAATCAATGAGATATTGTCCTAAAGGCACAAATTCTGCAAAATTCTCAAATATATTAACCATCATTTTTTTCCTGGAGACCACTCTCTCCAAAACCATCATCCTCGGGCTTCAACATGAAGCGGTTGCCCTCTAGGCTTCCAGCACTGCCTAATTTCTCTTTGTGGCTTTTCTTTTGTTATTGTTGCTTTTGTTCTATACTATCTTTTTTAAAATTTATTTTTAGAGAGAGGGGAAGGGGGGAGAAAAAGAGGGAGAGAAATATCGGTGTGTGGTTGACTCTTGCGTGGCCCTCACTGGGGACCTGGCCCGCAACCCAGACATGTGCCCTGACTGGGAATCAAACTGGCAACCTTTTGGTTGGGAGCCCACGCTCAATCCACTGAGCCACACCGCCAGGGTCATGTTCTATACTATTTTTTTTCTTGGTTTACTCAATCATTTTGCTGGAGCCCAACCTTTAGTGACTGCCTAAGAAAAGGGTCCTGAAAAGTAAATTTTTTGAGGCCTTGCATGACAAAGATATTTTTATTCCTCCTTCAAGCTTCAGTGACCATTTAGCTAGGTATTAATCAATATATATTTTTTTCTCAAAACTATCTTCTAGCATTCAATGTTGCTGTTAATGACTGGGGGGGGAGTGGTGGGGGAAAATGCAGACAACTGTACTTGAACAACAATTAAAAAAATGAATAAAATCTCATATTAAAAAAAGAAAACTTCCTTTGTAGTAAATAATTTTTATATAAAAATATATTGTTGGATTTTATTGAGAATAACAGAAGTTGAGATAAAATAGACTATTAAATAAAAGTACACTTAAATATATGAAAAAAAAAGAAGTTGAGTGTCATTCTCCTACCCATTTATTTTATTTTATTTATTTTTAGAGAGAGGGGAAGGGAGGGAGAAAGAGGGGGAAAGAAACATCAATGTGTGATCAGTTGCCTCTTGCATGCCCCCTACTGGAGATCTGGCCTGCAACCCAGGCATGTGCACCTACCAGGAATCAAACCAGTGACCTTTCAGTTTGTAGGCCAGGACTCAGTCCACTGAGCCATACCAGCCATGGCCCCATTTCTTTATGTATCATCTGTTTTGTTTTCTTGAAACTTTTAGACTCCTCTTTCTACCTGGTGTTTTGGGATCATGTAAAGGTATGGCAATGGCTTTTTTTTTTTTTTTTTGTCTATCTCACTTGTTTTACTGAGCGTTCAGCTGGACCTTACCCTCTGAAGAGTCACATCATCTAGTTGTGGATACTTCTATTACTGCCTTGATAATTTCTTCCACTCCATTTCTTTCTGTTTATTTTTTTTTAATCTCTCTATCCTGTTAATCAGATGATAAACTTCCTGGATTGATTTTTCTAACTTCCTTATTTTCTCTCTACCACTTTTCTATCAGTACCTTGGAAAAAAAGTTTTACTCTTGTCATGAGATAAGATATAATACTCATTGTCTGTAGGCCCAGTCTTTCTTGATCATGGTCTTTATAGCCTGGTCATCTGCTCAAGTTGATTTATTTATTTTAAACATTTTATTTATTATTATTATTATTTTAATTGAATTTATTGGGGTGATATTGGTTCACAAAACCACACAGATTTCAAGTGTACAACTCAACAAAACACCGTCTGCACACTGCATCATGTGCCCATTGCCCCAAGCAAAGTCTCTTTCCATCCTAATCCCCCCCCCCTTTACCCACCTCCACCTCCCCCCACCTCCCTTTCCCTCTGGCTATCAGCACACTGCAGTCTGTGTCTATATGTTACATATATATATTTTTTGCTTAATCCCTTCACCTTCTTTCATCTAGTACCCCAGTCCCCCAAACTTAAAGAGAGAGAGAACTGAACTGCAAAGGCTGGACTAAGCTCCCTAAGCAGCAGGAGTATTGATTCGCTGTCATGGGAACTTTGTCCCCTGAAATCTTTGCTTTTGGTACTGCCAGTGCCAGTTAGATAATTCACCTTCTATTTATATCAGATGTGTATTTACTGCTCACAATTACCAAACTCTTACTCATACTGTTTATTGATGATTCGACTGCCTTAGGGTAACTTACATCACTTTCTCATTTCTGGTGTCTTTTAGCTTTTCTTGTTATAATGACAGCTTCCTTATAATTTTCACACAATATTCCCAAGATAATTTAATCATCTACCTAATCACTATCATTCCTGTTTGGGGAGATACGTTTCTCTAAGCCACCCAGTACATATCTCTGCTCTGTAACTTGGCTGCCCTTGAGTCAGAAAACCACTCCTGACAAAGTCAGCTGTGGACTGGGTGGTGGGTCAGGAGACACCATCAAGCAACCCAGAGGTACTTTTCTGCCAAAAGGCTATGGATATGGCAAGTATTCAGAGTTACAGGTACCCCTTTACCGTGACTTTAGGTAAGACATTCAAACCTTAGGAGCCTCAGTGACCTTTATAAAAAGTGAAAATAACTAGGTATCTTCTATCTATTCCATAGAATTGTTAGGAAAGTGAAATAAAATATTGTTATTTATAAAGCATTCCACCATGTAAAACCACTAGCACAATCCTGGCATATAACTCTGTTGATAGATACTCCATCAACAGAGATAGGACAGGATGTGTGAAGTGCCCAGTATCAAAATGGGCTATTCAGGCCCACTGCTGAGAACTATAGTGCTAAGCTCTACACATTCTTAGTCCAGGGCACTGCCAGGCACTGGGGCTGCCAGCCGGGCTTGCTGACAGTGCCTGTCAGAAGAGTCATCAGTCCTGGCTGTTGTAGCTCAGTGGACTGAGTGCAAGCCTGCGAACCAAGGGCCACGGGTTCGTTTCCCAGTCAGTACATGACTGGGTTGCAGGCCAGGTCCCCAGTAGGGGGTGTGCAAGAGGCAACCATCCATACATTGATGTTTCTCTTCTTCTCTTTCTCTCTCCCTTCCCCTCTTTCTAAAAATAAATAAATAAAATCTTTAAAAAAAAAAGAGCCATGAACCCTATCATCATTCTTGACTGTGAGCAAGAAGTAGGGGAGAACTTCTGTGGGGGCGCAGAGTTCTGGACTAGAGTCTATTCCCTCTCCTCCAGACTGGGAAGAGGAACAGAGGTTCTTCCTTCTGAAACCCAGGTTGGGAAGCCCCACAAGTGTGTGTGTGTGTGGGGGGGGCGTGCATGTGTGACCATATCCACTCCTGCTCCACTGGGTCAGGGACATATTAGAGTCTCAAGTGTGAAGCTGCCAGTGCTGGAACTACCAGAGATCCCGCTGACGCCTTGTGTGGAGAAAGGGGTGGGAGAGGGGTGATGGAGACGAGAAACAACAGATGGTCTTTTTTTTTTAATAAAGGTTTCCCTAAGGCTAAAAATTTTAATTAAAAGAACTATATTTTTTCCTTTTAAAAAATCCCTTTTTATGGTAAAACCTAGCACACAGGTAGAAAAAAAAACGTTGAATGTGACACTGAAGCTATCAAGGCAATATCTGTGTGACTACCACTAAGGTCAATCAATAAAACGCTGCCAGCACTCCAGCAGTCTCCTTCTGGTGCCTCCTCACAGTCAGTAAGCCCTCCCTCCCCCACAGGCAACCACGCCCAGGCCTTTATAATAATCACATTCTCACTCTTTATTTTTTTTTAAGTTCATCCAAGCATATATCCCGAAGCACTTATACTTTAGTATTTCTTGTTTGGGGACTTGCTTTATATGGAATCATACAGTATGCATATATAACAATTTGTCTATTCTACTGTTAATGGACATTTGGTTTGTTTCCAGTTCAGGGCTGATGGGGACACTGGCCCGCATCGTCCACAACGTTGTGGATGAGACAGACAAATTTACATGGACCACCGAAGTCCTGTGGAGGAAAAGGGATGGCACAGCCCCTCTCTCAAGGGGAGAGCGCCTCAGAGTGCCTTGGCACTCTCTCAATAGGAGAGCGCTCTGACCCTTGCCTTAATAAGCTTTTATTGGCTTTCTAATAGCATACACCAAAGAAGGTTTTCATTCATTATACTTAGGTTTGCTTTAGGTAATTACTTTTTATAGATAGCAATGGAAAGGATGTTACTGATTACTTCTTACAGATTAACAAGGAAAAGATGTTGCAAATGCATGGGAGCGATAAGAGTAATTGGACTGGTTACACTTCAATCCTTGGGAGAATTAGCACAGACTTCTGGAAGTTACTTCAAAGATACGCAGTAAGCATTTGCTGCCTCAACTCAGGGTGAGGGAGTTTTAGCAAGAGCAAGCCCCAAAGCAGCCTAGATATAATGCAGGCCTGATTTCCCACGGGAGAACCGATCTGTGGGTTTGGCATCCTGCATGCCACCATGCACCTGTGGGCTTTCCTGTAGGGCTGAGCTACATTTGCCATTCCACGAGGATAGGTTCCCTACACAGGGCTATTGTTAACATGCTGCTAATCACACACGTGTGTGTGTACATTTCTTTAGGGTGTATACCTAGGGGTGGAATTGTTGGGTAATAGAGTATGTGATTCCCCAACTTGACTGCAAAACATTTTCCAAGTGGATTCCCAATGTACATTCCCACCAGCAATTTAGGAGAGTTTTCATTGCTCCCCATCTAAAATGATGTCTCCATTTGGAGATCATGTATTTCTGAATGTAAAAGGTCTTTTTTAAAAAAGTGAAAAAATAATGGTAGTAGAATTAACAGGTTGGGTTTTTCTTTAATGACTTTGCGTGCCAAAATAAAGATCTAGTAGTTCCAATTAGTTCCTATATCACCCCCCCCCCCCGAAATTCTACTGGAGCATGACACCTCAAATGCTATCAACTATTGTTCCACATACTGTGATATAGATCATCTCTACTTGTCTTTTTCAACAGCAAAAGCTGCTTTAGTCTGGGTGTGGCTGAGTTGGTTGGGCATCGACCTGCAAAATGAAAGGTCACCAGTTTAATTCTTGGTCAGGGCACATATCTCAATTGTAGGCCAGGTCCCCAGTTGGGGGCGTGTGAGAGGCAGCAAATCAATATTTGTCTCACACATCGATGTTTCTCTCCCTCTCTTTCTTCCTCCCTTCCCTTCTCTCTAAAAATAAATAAATAAAATCTTTAAACAGTAAAAAAATCCTTATGTTAAAAAAATGCTGCTTGATACATATAGTAACCAACCTCCAAGATGGCCTCCGATGAACCTCCTCTCTCTCAGCTGGCCCGAAGATTGTGAGTTATTGACAACGTGAACCTCTTCTCTTGGTATTCAGGCCCTCGCGGAGACTTCCCACACTGAACAGGAACTGAATTTGTGACCAACAGACGTGCCAGTGTATGAATGCACAAGGCAGGTCGTAGAAGACATTGCTGCTTCAGCACTGGTCTTTTGGACCAGCCTCTGGGGAAGGCAGCCTCCACACCGTGAGGATGTTCAAGCAGTCCTGTGGACGGGCTCACATAGAAAAGAGCAGCTTACCAACACTGACTTGCTAACCGAGGAACCCTTAGCTTCAGTAAAGACTTCAGATGATTTTGGTCCTCGAGCCTCTGTGTTTTCCTTCTAAGGCTCCAGGGATCATAAAGCATAGACAAGCCATCCCCCTGCACCCTGCCTAAATTCCTGGCCCAAAGACACCGTGAAATGATACGTGATTATTATTATTATTTTAAGCCACCAAGGTTTGGGATGATTTGTTACAGGGCAGGAGAAAACTAAAATAATATAATATGACCACCTAGGAAGCATCCTTGCCAAAAATTTAAACCTGAATCTAATAATGCCTCTATATTTAACTACAGCTTTAGAAGAAGTAGTGGTGACAGAAGAACATGTTAAACAAGTGTACCACAGGGATGTAATTAGCAAAATGCAGAATATAGACAATTCTGCAGCATAAATGACCCAATTTCTTCAGCTAGTAAATTAAGGGAAGAAAGATGAAGGAAGGAACCTACAGATTAGAAGGGATTTATGAGGTATGGTAGATTGGATTGCTCATAATATTTGCTGCCCTCTCCTGTGGGAGAATTATGCTTCCCTTTTCCCCACTGACATCAGCTTTGGCTGTGTAATTTGCTTTGACCAATGAAATGTAAGCAGATATGATAGTTGCTACTTCTGAGCAGAAGTTCTAAAAGTCATTGTGTGTTTCCACCATTCTTCATTTCCATCTGCCAGGAAATGGGTGTATACCAGACAGGGACTGTTGATGCCCAGGAGTGAAGAGGTTGTGGAGCTGACTCCGTGGAAATTCACGTGAGCAGGAAATATACCTGAGTTGTTGTGAGCCACTGTGATTTTCGAGTTCTCTGCTGCTATAGCACAGCCTAGTGCAATCTGATTCATGCAAGAAATGTTTCAATCAACAATAACGGATAAGTCTTGTTAGGATCCCAATGTATGAAACCATTGTAGAAATCTGAATACAGACTGGACATTTAATAATAATTAAGAATTTTCCTTTGTTTTGAGGTGTGTTGATGGTATTGTAATTATGTTTAAAACAACAAAAAAAAGCTCACATATTTAGGGACATAGTCCAGTGGGGAAAGGAAACGAGGTGAGGGTATGTTCATGAGTTGGTAATTGTTGAGCTGGGCCATGAGTGCATGCCAGGTTATCACACAAGTCTTTCTACTTTTGTTTAGGCTTGAAATTTTCCATAATAAAAGTTTTTAAAGTTTTTTTAAGTTTTAAAGAGTTTTAAAAAATCCATTGGGGCAGCTCAGTAGACTGGGCGCAGCCCTGCAAACCGAAAGGTCCCTGGTTGGATTCCCATCCAGGGCACATGCCTGGGTTGTGGGTCAGGTCCCCCAGTTGAGGGAGTGCGAGAAGCAACTGATCATTTCTCACACATTGATGTTTCTCTCCCTCTTGCCCTCCTTCCCCCTCTCTAAAAATAAATAAATAAAATATTTTTTAAAAAAGCTTAAAAAATAGTTTGTTGACATGAGTCCTGGAGTTGTTTCTGACTCCCAAAGGGGTACAGAAAATATGGGAGCTGGGAGAAAGGAGCTCACCAACAAAATTTAGTAAGTACGAGTACACAAAAGAAGTGTTTGGATCAGGCCTCAAAAAGAATGCAGCAGAGCTGACCACTTCCAGTGAGAAAGATGATCAGCTCAGAACAACATCAGGGAGAGATCTAGGGTGCTGGAGAGGTGTAGGGAGCTCTGGAGGTGTCAGCCTCCACGTCAAGTGAGCTGTGTGGCTTAGGTGGGATCATGATCCCTTTTCTGCCTATTGGCTAAAGTCACACGCGGTATGTTCTTACCAATTAAAGTATCTGTTGCATTCTCCATTTGTGTAATGGGCACTAAACTAATGTTTCGAATTAGGAGATGGATTGGGAGCTTGCTTTATCTACTTAGTGCCTCAACCTGTAATAGCTTTACTTCCAGGAATGGTGAATTCCTTTTGAGTTAATGACAGATTGTTTTCTGTTGTTCCCCTTGTCTCCTATAAAGTGCTCTAATTCACTCTTACTGAGGCTCCAGACTGCATTTCTGCCATTTACTCTGCTAGGACAGAATTTTCTCTCGGAGTAGACAGAGTAACTGAGCTAGCACCATCTTGCCAGTACCACACCCAGCAGGGTGTTGGACAAGGGGCCCACTGGGGTAGGGGCAGGCCTGGATTCAGAGAGAGAAGAGGCTGAGCCTGAGCCAGATTCTATGTCAAAAGACATAGACTTTGTGACTGTGTGCCAGCACACGTGACCCAGAGGCATGGGCAGATTGGAGGGGCAAGAAAACCTGTTGGTATTAGAGAGACAGCAGCAACATTGGTGGTAGCACCCACTGGTACTCCCATCCCTTACAAGAGTCAAATAAGGAGCTCCTGTTTCTCATTCCATCCTGCAAACCTAGGGTGGTCCTCTCTGGGAAATAGGAAGAAGATGGGCGTGTGAGACCAGAAACATCTCCCACTCCCACAAAATTGATGTCAAAGTTTAGTGTATTAGAAACTGGATTGCAAAGTTACGGAACTGGATGGAGACATCATTAAGATATTAAGTGAGCCCACTTCCCAGGGATTGCACCCTGGGAGGCTGGGAGCAGGTAAACAGCTTCATGCTTACGCCCCAGTGAACTTCTCTGCCCCAGTAACAATAGGGTCCCTTCATTTCCCCTAATGGTGCAACAAAAAACCAAAAAACTTCTGTTCCGGTTTTTGGTGGTACACCACCCACTTCAAACTAGACAAAGCCTGTCTTTGGCAATTGCCCTTCTGAATCATCCCCTCCTCCTGCCTGCTGTCCCTCCCCTGTGGAAAAGCTGTGCCCTCCTGCTGCCCTCTGGGCAATTAGCTAGAGCCCCACTTATGTACCATCGAGGACACTAAAAATAAATATCTATATTTTCTTTTCATATTTTGCCTACTGTGACCTACTTTTAGTTCACTTTCAAAAACAAGGGGGTGAAGCGTGTTCTAAATAAACATGCCAATGAACTCTGTTCCACTGTTCTGGCTGTGTGGCTTACAGAGCATAAACCAGAGTTGTTCTCTATGGAGAGCAAAAGTTAAAAAGATCTGTGTGAATACCCTGATATTTAGGTTCCAAAATTCCACTTGCTTCACCAAAAATCTGTTCCTTTGAGGACTGTTTCCCACTGATAACCCTGGTACTAAAGAGCCCGGGTAGGTGTTGCCTCTGATGTGTGTGTGTCATGTGTAGAATCACTGCCCACCCACCCACAAGTCTGAAGTCACCTCCTACAGCAACTATGAAATCCAGGGCTTCCTTACAAAGAAAGCATGTTATCAACTGATGTTATTTTAACCATTCATTTTTGACGAGGAATCAATGAATATCTCCAAAAACTGGAGTCCATAGGTAGGCTGTCGCCTAAAAAAAAAAATCAAATTATGATCTGAGGATTTCACCAGCCTTAGGTGATTATTGTCATCATTTAAATACTTCAGCTAAGAGAGCAAGATATATGTCTGTGCTTTCAAAGTTAGGTTTAATATTTGCCCTAGGAGTTATTAATAAACTTTGAAGTGCGCTATGGAAAATACACACTCCAGGGGGTGGTTTATGGGCACTGAATAGTCCTAATCAGGACTTGGACTTGGAATCTGTGCCTACTACAGCTTCGTCCACTCTGTTTCTGCAGCTACATAAGAGGACTTTTTTTTAGCATGAGTTGTTAGAATACCTTTCCATTGGTGAAATGTGTGTGTTTTGAGGAATGTGTACCACATAGGTACCTCACCCTTAACAAATGGGGCATAAGCTTTGAGAGAACCCAGAACAGTGCTCTAGGCCTGGGTCTTTGTTTAGTCCTGTGTCCACCACTTAATGCAGGATTCTGTGACCTGATTCAATACGAAGCCTGGCTGGAAATCATGGCGTCCAGCTCTTGTTAACATTTCATGACAGGTCCTGGTTGTGAGGCTTGAACTCATGGCACGTTACAAAGCTGATTTGCCTGTGTCACGCTTGGGCACATTTGCAGAGGCCCCAACAAGACTGACAATCACTACCATCCAACTGGTGTAAGCCTGTTAACAACATTTGGTCCACAAATAGTTACAATGAGATGCATTAAAGGAAAAAAAAAATGAGGGCCAAACAAAAATAGAAAAAAACATCTACATACAATGACAAAGAGTCAAGGAAGATTCATAGGGAAGTGTGGTTTTGCCTATGTAATAATACCATCAAAAATTAAATGGGGCCCTGGCTGGTGTAGCTTAGTGGATTAAGCGCGGGCCTGTGAACCAAGAGATCACGGTTCGATTCCCAGTCAGGGCACATGCCTGGGTTGCAGGCCAGTTCCCAGCAGGGAATGCACAGGAAGCAACCATACATTGATATTTCTCTCCCTCTCTCCTTCCCTTCCCCTCTGAAGATAAATAAATAAAATCTTAAAA
>JAPYXV010000179.1:0-31809 GCA_028533065.1 Trachops cirrhosus | reverse complement strand
TCTTCTCTTTAAAAAAAAAATTAAAATGGGCTTACTATGTGTCAGGCACTACTCTAAGTGCTCTCTCTCTCCATCTAATACTTGCTCCAACTGTATGAAGGAATATTATTATCATATTATTAACCCCATTTACTGATGAGGAAACTGTGGTAAAAAGTGCTACTCGTCCTAGTTTGTGCAGATCAAGTAAGTGGGGAAGCAGTGACTTGCATGTAGGCAGTCTGAGTCCAGAATCCAGGCTCTTGCTGTCACAGACGCCAGCATCCCCTTTCTCTAAAACGGCAGTCGGCGTGTGACCAGGAGCCACAGGAGTTCATAGAGTTAAAGAAAACTGAACTTGCTGTAAGAGCCCAGGGGAAAACTATGGAATTCTGAGGTTTTCCTTGGCTTGAGAAAAGGCTCTTACCAACAAGAGATTTTTCTGTCAGGCATCATTTGGGCAGCAGGGCTTCTGTGATGAATTAAAAATAAAGACCTGTCACTTGGTTGATGATGTGTATAACAGTTTTCCTAGACGCAACAAAGCTGCCAAGCATTAGAAGACTTTAAAGAGAAATGCAGGCAGCAGCCAAGCTGCTTCTCTCTTTCCCATATTTGACTTTCTTCCTCTTATATCTCCTTGTATCTTCCTGTACTAGAACAATTGTTCACATGTGTGAAGCGACTGGTCTAAGTCACAGCAAAACAGTCCTTCACGAAACCGTATTTTTCTCTGTTCCTTTCATCCCTCCACAGAGGCCAGAGTGGGATGGGCTGATTACTAACACAGTTATTTGGTGACCTCTTTGTCTGATGCTACAAACCTGACTTGTATCTTTCCTTTGCAGGGACCCCTCTGGGCATGGTTCTCAGAGGGGACAGAAACCACCAACCCCCCGCCAACATCCTATGGCTGCCCTTTACCCATGCCCTCACTTTCATTCCTGCAGCATAATTTTACCCGCACATTATATAAGCAAGTACTTAGAGGTCCACTCAGGGCCATTTTCCATTTCCCTGTCACTGAGGCAACATGGCACACGCCCCGCACTCCTCCTGTCTCAGTGTACCTCTGTGTGCACTCAGGATCCTGGCAAACCGCTCACTCAGCGATGTCACACAGAACTGCTGGAAACCAACCTGGAGCGCAGCAGACTAACAAAGTGACTCCAGGGGCTGCCAGATCACCAAACTTTACAAGGTTCTAGGATTTGTTTTGGTTCTCATAACTGGTATGTACTTGGCAAATCACCGATTCTTTTTAGAAAATCTCCAATGTGTGCACATATTAGATTGCTTTTGTGTAAAAATATAATAATTAATTAATGTATTCATCAAACTTGAATTGAGTATTAGGAGTAAGAATTGAACCCAATGTTGGAAATCCAAGAAAATAAGACCCTGTTGATTTGTTGGAACTGTTTTGGTTGCAGGTGGTAGAAATGCAAGTTAAACCAGCTTAAATGAAAAAGGAAATTTATTGACTTGTATAACTGAAAAGTCTGTAAATTTCAAGCATGGCTAGATTGTGTGGGCTCAAATTATTTCATCAAGATTCCCTTTTCTCTTTTCATTTCTGCTCGTCTTTGTCTCTCTTTGGATGCTGGCCTCATTTTCTCTGACTAAAGATAGCTTTCTCCAATATGACCTGAAAATGGCTATAAGAAGCTACAGCTTAGATCATTCGCAGAGCTCAAAATAGCAGAGGAATAAAGACCCTCTCTCCCTTAGAATCCATATATCAAAAATCAAGGAAGATTCCAATTGGCCCTAGTTGATCACATGTCCCTTTGACTGACCATTCCAGCCACGGGAGTGGAGTTTTCAGATTGGCCAGTCCCAAGTTACACATTTCCCCCTCAGATGAAAGTGTTGTACCCTAGTTATACAACTTAAAATGTGTTTCTCACGCAAAGAACGAGGCAATGGATAGGAAAAAAAAACACACACACAAAAAAAACAAAATAACACAGATATTCACTGTGGTTACCAGCCTCAAAGAGGACCCCAAATGAACCTTACTTCTGGTATTTACACCTTAGCATAATCTCCTCCTACACTATATCATGGCTGGCCTGTGTGACCAATAGAATCCTGCAGAAGTGATGGTGTGAGAGCTGCAAGTTTAGGTCATAAAAGACATTGCAGCCTTCCCCTTGCTCTCTCTTGAATTACCTGTGCTAAAGGAAGCCAGCCACCATATTGTGAGGATGCTCAAGAAGCTCTATGAAGCTTTGGATTCCATCCAAAGAGGAATGAAGGCCTTCTGCCAACAGCTGGTACCACGTGTTAGCCACTTGAGTGTGCCATATTAAAAGTGAATTTTCCAGCCCCAGTCAAGCCTTCAGATGACTGCACCTTCATGAGGGACTCGACTCTAAACTGCCCAGCTAAGCTGCTTCTGAATTCCTCAACTAAAGAAGCTGTGAGGTAAGTTTGTTGTTTTTTTAAGACAATAAGTTTTGGGGATAATTTATTACTCAGGAACAGATAACTATGCAACCATGATGGTTATTCTCAAGTAGCTTATTGCCCAGCTGAAAGATAAAAAAATTTAAATGACTAATTCTAGTTTGTGAGTTGGAAGAGAAGAAGAAAGAGATGGAAGAGGAGCCTCTGTGCAGTTGGTAGAGGAGGTGTCCTTTGCGGTGAGCTTCGAGAACGAAAACCCAGGCCAGTGAACAGCACCCAGGCTCCGAGACGTGAAAGTGAGCCACGTGTTCAGGGAAGGGTAGACAGACAAGTGTGGTCACAGTTAGGGCACTGATTGGTCAGCATAACCAGGAGAATTTAAAGATATATAAATACAGATATTCTGTCCCCATTTCTAGAGAATCTGATGATTAGGAAACATTAGGTTTCTTAGGTTGTTTTTGGTTTTTAGTTGGTTGGTTAGCTGGTTGCATTGGAGGGATAAGGCTGCAACAGTGTTTCTCAGTAGCATCTTTGGACTACGTGCTATAGAAATCAGGAAATGTAGGCTCTTAAGTGGAAACCAATCTTAGTGAAATAGGATCTCTGTGAGCAGTCATTTCATGGGAACAGAATGGGGTCCAGGCATCTGAATTTTAATAAGCTCTTTAGGAAATTTTTATGCACATTAGTATGCAAGTTTGGAAGATGGGTGGGTTGGGGAAAGCCAGGAAAGAATTGTTTTTATGGAAATAAGGACATTTTCAAGAGGGAGGTGTGAATTCAAAATTGGATATACATTTAAACCGTGATGATTTAAAAATGTGCTAAGTTAGAAAAAAAAATAGCAGGAAAAAAACTGACAGGAAATAGTCCACAATGGCCTTGGTTGTATTATGATAGTGGCATTTTAGATGATGGTTCTTTATTTTTTGAAGTGTAGCTACATTATCTCTATAATGTAAACAGTGCTTTTCAGAAAGTTGAAGGAGTTGTGTTAGTGCTGTGGAGAAGTCAAATTGGATGAGGGCTGAAAGAGGTCTTTGGCTTGGCAAGTGGGAGTCCCTGGGAGACGTTTGGAAGAGAGGGTGGAAGCCAGATTACAATGGCTGGATTCTGTGGACCGGGAGGAAGTGGAAGGAGCCAGTATAGACGAGTTCAAGGAGTTTGGCAGTAAAGGCAAATTTTAAAATAAAATTGTTCTCTCTCTCTCTCACTTTTTTTTTTACTGATTATAAGAGTGATATTTGTTCATTATATACAAATTTGTAATAGAGAGCAAAATAGTAGTCACCCATAATCCCACCAGCCAATGCCAGCCATATTAACAGTTTGATATATTTGTGGAATGAACATTTCTCCTTCACAACAGTGGAGGCAAGAATCAGTCAAAATCATCCATATCATTATCAGCTGAGGAAAAAGAGGCTCAGAAATTGACTTTCCCTGAGGCAGTGAAACAATCCATAATAAAGACTTTGGCTTCCATTGTACTTTGCAGTGTCCACAGCGCTGTGACTTGCATTTCCTGATTGCTCTGCCCACAACAGCCCAGCCCTTTCCTTGTGCTCTCTGCTGCCTTCTCAACAGATTTTATCTGCAGCAGCTCTAACATTTCCTTTCACCTGCGGGTCCCATTCACTATGGTATTCCCAGCTTCTAGCACAGCACTTTGCACAGAATCATTGCACAACACCTGTTTTTGGAATGCTGGGTAAATGGGTAATGTTTTGGTGTAGTCACTGATGCAGTATTTATTCCCAGTATTCCCCACTTCTTAGTCAGATCTCCTGTATTCCCACAGCAGGTAGGGGGCTCTATGCCCAGACTGCCTCATGGTAAGAATAACACAGTTGAACCAAAGTCAAATTCTTGGCTTTTGACTTAAAAGCTAGGTGGGGTATGAACAACAGATTTAGAAGACTGGCTGAAATGCTATTTTATCCATACCCTGACTAAATATGGTCTAATCGTGAGGAGAAAGAATGACAGTTGAGGAAAAGAAAACTAGTGAGAGACTGATGCGTGTTCCTGAGAGAGGAGCCGAGGTGCTGCCTCCCTCCCTGCTGGACCCCATTCCAGAGCAGAGCTTGTGGAGTTGACACAACCCTCTGCATCAGTGTGGCATGAAGGGGTAGGGAAGAAATGGCCATGTGGAAAATCTAGAGCAGCACACTGTCCAACAGAATTATAATTTGAGCCACATAGGTAATTACCATATTCTGGTAAGTAGCCACATTAAAGAAAATAAAAAGAAACAGGTGAAATACATTTCATGAAAATATTATGTTGAACCTGATATATGGAAATATTGTACTTTCAACATGTAATCAAGAGAAACATTAATAAAATATTTTTCATTCTTTGTACTACATCTATGAAACCTAGTGTGTACAGCACATCTCAATTTGTATTAGCCATATTTTATTTTATTTTTTAATTATATTTTATTGATTATGCTATTACAGTTGATCTGATTTTCCCCCTTTGCTCCCCTCTACCAAGCACCCCAATCCCTCAGGCAATCCCCCCACCACTGTTCACGCCCATGGGTCATGCGTATAAGCTTTTCGGTTACTTCATTTCAATCCCCTCACCTCTTCACCCATTTCCCCACACCCTCTTCCATCTGGTAACTATCAAAACCCTCTCTGTATCCATGATTCTGCCTGTTCTTGTTTGCTTAGTTTGTTTTTTAGATTCAATTGTTGATAGATTTATATTTATTGCCATTTTATTGTTCATAGTTTTAATCTTTTTTTTTTCTTAGAATTCAGGCGATTGGAAGCCTTGTCTGCTGTTTGTCATAGGCTGCCAGTAGATGTCAGACAAAAAGGGGAAGTTATGGCACTTTTCTACCTAAAAGCTACCCAAGAGACATAAAAATTATGTTAAAAGATTAAATTTATAATTATATTAAAAGATTATATTTAAAATTATATTAAAAGATTAATATATTGAAGCATTATGTTGATTGGATCCTGATTTGAACAAATAAAACATAAAAGATATTTTGAGGAAATTGGAGAAATATGTATTTTGATTGGCTTATTAGAGAGATCGCTAATTTGGATGGATTGCTAATTTGTGGCTATGTGGGGAAGTGTCCTTATCCTTTAGAGATGAGTATAAAGGGATAAAATTAGGGGTAAAATATCAAGTTACATGTATACGAATGTTTGCAGGAGTCTTATTCATAGTAGTAAAAAAAAAAAAAGGAAGCAACCCAAATATTCATCCACTGATGAAGGGACACATAAAAATATGGTGTATCTAAACAATGGGATATTGTTCAGACAGAAAGTGTTGACTCCTGCCAAAACTGGGATGAACATTGAAAATGTTATGCTAAATGAAAGAAACCAGTCACAAAGGCCATATGGATGATTCCACTTACAGGAAATGTCCAGAATAGGCAAATGTGCCATAGAGACAGAAAATAGATTAGTGATTGCCGAGGGCTGGGCGTGGGGATGGGGGGTGAGGGGGCAGTGGGCTCAACAGCTAAAGGGTTCAAGGTTCTTTTGAGGGTCATGAAAATGTTTCAAAATTGATTGTGGTGATGGTTGCACATATTTGTGAATATTCTAAAAAACATTGAATTGTACAGTTTAAGTGGGTAAATTGTATGGTATGTGAATTATACCTCAATAAAGATGTTTTTAAAATGAATGAAACATGTAATGCTCTCTAATTTTGTTTGAAACTACTATTTAAAAAAAGAAGCTAAGACAGAAAAGTTAATATTGTTAAATTTAGGTGATGGATATATGGGGGTTCATATACTATTCTCTCTACCTCTTTGTATATTTGAAATCTTTTATTACAAAAGCAGGGTGGTGGTTCTAGTGTAAGATCTATGCCCATGTGAGTACCTTCCCCTGCCCTTCCTAACTGCAAACCAACGTGGTGGAAGGGA
The DNA here is from genome assembly GCA_028533065.1 of Trachops cirrhosus. Classification (NCBI taxonomy): domain Eukaryota; kingdom Metazoa; phylum Chordata; class Mammalia; order Chiroptera; family Phyllostomidae; genus Trachops; species Trachops cirrhosus. Next base: position 25,499 of record JAPYXV010000179.1, on the reverse strand, counting down.
GCCCCTCCTCTCTTTTGAGGGTGCCTGTAACATAAGGGACTGTCTGAGGGATAGTACATATTATTTCATTTCTTCTGCTACTGATAAGCTCTCTGGGGAGCAGTCAGGTGACAACTGGAGAATTAGGCCATGGGGGCCACTGACAAAAGGGACCCCTCATCCATCCAGGCCACTACATAGCTAGAGCGAGGCCTGTACTCGGCAGGGCAACATCATCAGGGGAAAATGCAAAGAGGGGAGATGGAGGAAGGGAAGAAAAGGCATTACAGCTGTGTCTGTGAGGGTTCAGAATAAACCACCCCAAAATGTGCCTCAGTGGTATACAGATTATTTTGAGCTACAGGCAATTTTAACTTCAGGCTCCAGTGGAACTGCCCCTCCCTTTAACTATCTAGAAGAATTTGAATCAGAGGCATTACTCATAGTAAGAGATTATCAGAGATAACCTCTTTTGATTTACAGGGCAGGACCAACTTCTATTTACTAAACGTTTGTTCTACTTATCATCCTGCAATGGCCCTTCAACCCCCAGGGCACCTTGCCTCATCCCTAGGCCAGGATGTCTTACATACCTCAGACCTAGGCCAGGATGTCTTACATACCTCAGACCGGCTTTCTGTCTCTGAACCTCTTGTGTGTGTGGGGTCTCTGACTCTCTCATGGACGTGGGGCTTCCATCCACATGGATGTATTAAATTTGATTATTTTCTCTTGCTAATCTGTCTCCTGTCTATTTGATAACTTAGAACAGCCAGAAAAACCTTGAGGGTAGAGAAAAGTTTGTTCCTCCCCCACATGGCTAGCTGTAGACAAATTTTATTTATAAAAATAAAATCCCAGAAAACATAGAGTATGAGATAATTATTTGCTTTATAGAAATAGTTCTGACTTATAAACAGAAAACTAAATTATTTTCAATAAGTAATGCATGCAAATACATGTAATAATAAAAGCCAATCGTCATACAGCACTCACTATGTTCACTGTCCTGAACATAGTAAAGTTATAATTAACTCATTTAATCCTCATTATAATCCCCATGTTAAAGCTGAGGCCATTGGGGGTTGAAAACCCGCACAACCACCACAGGACAGGCCATGCTTCCAGGGTCACGCTCTTATCGGCTACACTGGACCTGCAAAAACGCACGCAAGGGCTGCTCCCCTCCCCAGAAGCCACCACTGTTACCAGCTTCTTGGGGCTCCTTCCAGAAGTTAGAGAATTCAAGGGAACTTTTCTTTTGCAGGCTCATTCAAGACCGTTTTTCAATCAGCAGTTTAGGGAATGAATTAAGATGCTCCTCCCCATGCACATGACTGGTTCTGACCCATAAACTGTGAAGTCCCTGAGGCGCCTGCGGAGAGGCACAGCCTGTTACATTGCCACCTGTAAGCCCACAGACCCACAAACAAGGGGCCTCTGATTTACTAGGCTTCTTCCCGCTGGTCCAGAGAGCAGTTAATCTTCTGCCCTGGGGCAGAGTTTGACAGCTCCCAGAGGTCCCGTGAAACACTCTTTTCAAAGTGAAATTGTCAATCAAATAAACTTGAAACAGACTTGGTCTGGATCCAGGTACAGACCCGCTCCCCCATACCCCCAGGCAGCAGTTGGCTATGCTTCACTTCCTGGGTTTTTTGAGTCCTCTGGTGCAGACTAGTTTCCCTTCAATAAAACAGTGATTTAAAACCTTCATTCTTCCTGTTTTAAAACTGTGCCAGGGCATAATCATTCTGTCTTCACAGCAGAGTGCACAGAGATCAACCGGGCCCTGCAGCCACCCCCATGGTGCATAGTCATGTAGACACTTTACTAGACCCATCGATCTGCTTTTTGAAAAATCTCTTTCATTCAGTTAGAACTAAATTTTCATTTCTCCTTTGTTTCCTCACTTGAAAATGCTTTGGTTCTTTCTAAGCATTCACTTTTCCCTTAGACATTCAGATTATTCCTTTGACATGTACCTTCAAAGGAGGGACAAGATGTGAGATAAACGTAAAATCAGTTGAGAGTTTGTATGAGGGGCAATTAGACCCCTTGAGCTTCTACCCCACTTCCTGAAGTCCTGTGATTACACGACCCCGCCCCCAGCAGGAATCCGGAGGTTTGATCCATGGGGACAGTGTGCCAGAGAGACTCTGCACCTAAGGACCGTGGAAAGCACAGCTGAAGGTGGGACTGAGTGGAAGTCACCCCAGGCCTTCTCTCATCCTCAGCCCCCAGCATGCTGGCAGGAAGACCCCTTATACTCCTCAGTCGGCAGACTGGACAATTCCCTGGAGAAGTTTCAAGAAAAGAGACCTATTGACCTTTAGGTTTGTCCAGTAAAGCCTCCCACGTTCCACTTGATTACCCCACAGTGAAACTCAGGGTGATAATGCTCATGTACTCAGAGCTTCCAATCAGCCTTTCAGCACCTTACTTTTAATATGAATAGGCAGCCTTTTGAGGAAAGCCTCTGACAGGAGAAAACAGCAAGAAAACAAACAGTAAAAAAGGAACTCAGAAGAATCAAAGACTGCATGGAGCAGAAGAAAGTTTGAACCAACTATTAACATCCTCGGAAGGACAAATGATGATACTGCATCCATGAAATAAAAACAGGATGCTCAGGCAGTGGAAGAGCAAAGGACAAAAAAGAGATCTAGAAATTAAAATAAGTTATCTTAAGTTTAAAAAAACGTCAATAGAAGTGTGGAAAGATCAAGTTAAAAAATCCCTCATAAGTGAAACCAAAAAGCTAGAGAAAGAGAGAAAAGATATAATTAGGGCAGTTGAAGAGGTTCAATATCTGATTAACAGGGACATCAGAGCAGACAAAACAGAGAGGCAGACATTGTCAAATGTACTGTATTAGTCTGGGCCCTCCAGAGAAAAAAATATACTCGGAGTTGCATATTTTGTAAAAATGAAAAAAGGACACCTAAATAAAAATGGCCACGAAGGGAGGTCCCCTCACATACCACTCACAGCGGCTTGAAGATTCCAGCAGGGAGAACAAGGATTTCCTTCGGGCCCAGCAACAAGCTGCCCACCACTTGCAGCCAATAAAAAACCTACCTCAGCCCTTCCCAATTTCCTCCAAAAACCTAAGAAAAGCTGACCTGCCCTTTGTCTCCTCAGACTTTCCGATGGTTCACCATAGCTGCTGGTCCCGAACTGCAGTTCCTCTGTCATTGTCCAACTCATTTTGGCCTCCTAAAGACCTGTTATTTCATTTTTAAAGTCAATATGAAAATAATATAAATAGAGTCACTTTATTTTTTAAAGGGTATTTTCCCAACTACGTTAGAGAACGTAGTATTGGTACACACAATTCCCTGTTTTTGCTTTTTGCTTTTAGAAGAGAGGGGAAGGGACAGAGAAAGAGAGGGAAAATGCCCTGGCTGGTGTGGCTCAGTGGATTGAGTGCCAGCCTGCGAACCAAACGGTCGCCAGTTCAATTCCCAGTGAGGTCACATGCCTGGGTTGCAGGCCAGGTCCCCAATAGAAGGCACGTGAGAGGCAACCACACATTGATGTTTCCTTCTCTTTCTCCCTCCTTTCCCCTCTGTCTAAAAATAAATTAATAAAATCTTTAAAAAAAAAAAAGGAAGAGAGGGAAACATCGAAGGGAAACATCGATCGGTTGCCTCTCGTATGTGTCCCGACCAGGGATGAAACCCGCAACCCAGGCATGTGCCCTCACTGATAATTAAACCGGCTTTGCAGGACAATGCCCAGCCAAATGAGACACAGCAGTCAGGGCTGAAGCCACTGTAAAATGGAGTCGGAGCTGACATCCCAGAGGAATTGCCTTGCGTGTCTAATTTTTCAATGCACGGGACTGGGTCTAAAACAGCACTGTGCTTCAAGCAACTATTTGTTATGATGACGAGACTAAAAATTAAAGACATTGCTTAGAATTACATCACCATGTTAACTTGTCTGCATGTACAGAAATTCTTTCTTTAGCTTATTAACATGCATAGCAATTCCTTCTTTCCATCCTGTAATTATTCCTCTTCTCTTTTTTGTAAATATCCCTTGCCTTAACCTCCTTATCTGTATACAATTTGAGTTTCTGCCTGAATCAGTGCTTCCAAAGTAGCTGCTCTTTTAGACTGAATAAACGCTTGTTGACTCTCACCTTAGCCTTTTATTTCTATATATATCCCTTACTAAATTTATAAATTTATTAATTTAAATTTAGAAGTATATAAATGCATTGTAAGGAATTGGCTCACATGATTGTAGAGGACAAGGCCCGAGATCTGCAGTTGGCAAAGTGGAAAACCAAGAGAGGCAATGTAAGTTTCAGCCGAAATCCCAGTCTAAATGCAGAAGACCAACGTCCTAGATGGAAGACAGGCAGAGAATAAGTTTTCTGTCATTCAGCCTTTTTGTTCTATTCAGGCCTTCAGTGGATTGAATGAGGCCCACCCACGTTGGGGAGGGAAGTTGCTTTAATCTCTTCCAGAAGAACCCTCACAGACACACCCAGAATAATGGTGGATCAAATATCTGGGCACCCTGTGGCCCTGTCAAGCTGACACAAAAAATCAGCCATCACAGATACAATGTAGCAACATATCCAGAATAAAGAATGTGAAGGGTCCCCATTAGAACAGGAAATAAAAATGGCCCATATCTTGGCACATCACTGTAACATTCCCTTTAAGGATAAAAAGAATCTAAAATCTTCCAGAGAGAAAAAGAGAGGTTATGAGGAAGTGGAATGGCCTTGGACTCCCCAAACGAGGAGATGAAAGCTACTGGAGCAATCAATGCCTTCAAAACTCAGAGACACAATTTCTCCACCCCAATTCTTTGCTCAACCAAACGATTAAATAGGAGAAGAGCAAAAAACATGTTGATGTTTTTAAACAGACAAGACCTCAAAAACTTTGCTCTCTTTGTATCTTTATTTCAGAAAGCTTCTGAAGTACGTGTGCCACAAAAATAAATACAAAAATAAAGAACCAAGAAAGAGGAAGATCTGAGTGAGGAAACAAAGGAAAGAAGCAAGTCCAATTACTAGAGAGATGATGAAGAAATGTCCTAGGATGACAAAAACTAGCAATTCTAGAGATCAACCAGTCCAGATAAAAACAGAACAATGGAAGGATCCAGTTTAGGAAAAAAAAAAAAAGAACTACTAACATACTTGAGGAGCTTGACCACATTGTTGGAAAGAGAACTGGAAAAGTATGAGAAAAGTTTATATACATGTATATAAAGTATGCTATCTCACACACAAAATAAAATAAAATGAGTAAATAAGCAATATTCAACTCCAGGAAAAAACAAAATATGGAAAAGAAATGTCAACAAAGTATTACTTACTTGTGGGCAATATTTGCATTACTTTATTATAAAAACTGAACATTCATTTAATACAAAATTGTGATTAAAACACATGGGAAGGGAAAAGTGTGTGTGTGTGTGTGTGTGTGAGTAGGGATGGTGAAAGTGTATTAAGTCCTTATCTCGCATAGTAGAAAGTGAGTAGAAGATGTCTAATATTGTTTACTCAATATATGACAGCATAAAATTATTAAACATAAGTAGTTAAATATAAAGGAAGAAACAGCTAATTGAAACTGATGTGCCTCTGCCTTTAGAGAATCTAATTCTGGGCCTAATCCTGTCATTTTCTTGTTGTTTTCAATGCCATTTATTTGTTTGTAATGATACATTTTGTAGATTAGTTGACTTTTCAAAACATGTCTGGGTATTTTTTGATTCCCCAAAATATTTTTATGAGCAAAAGAAAATGTGCATAAGGTGATATAAAACACATTTGTATTTAAGGTTTTCTTTAATCTCTCCAGAATAAAGTTGGGTCTAGACGAACAAGATGTCTTGATGTTAATTGCCTACCAGTTGTTAATCACTGCATTTTTCTTAACTCAAATACTTAATTCAAGTGGCTAAATATATTATGGCATATAATTTATTATATTAGTTAAAAAGTATTTCAATTGGAGTAAAATATTTTCTGATATTGAGAAGAAAAAATCTTTTCTTCCTACCCTTCTAGATTCTTGTTTGGAGCCCTGTAACAAAAGACATATTAGGAAAAGAAAAACATACAAATGTACTTAATATAAATTTTATGTGAGCCTTCATGAGAAAGTGAACATCCCCCAAAATGGTTAAGCCTGAGTGTTATACCAGGTTTGATGAAGAATGGAAAGTATTGAAAAAATGTAATTGGGTAAGTATGTAAGCTAAGGGTGGTAAACTGAGGGAAACTTGGCAAGACCTGCTTGTACAGATTCCTCACAGTATCTCTCCATCTTTGAAGATAAGAATGTTATTTTTCTCCGGGTTTATTGAGAGTCCTTCTTACCTGAGGGTCTTATGACTGGCTTTAAGGGAGAAGGGAAGGTCAGACAGTCCTTCCTGCAGCTGCTGCTTCTCAAATTCCTGCAGCTTAAAATATTCAGTATGCTAAGTGGCCACAATTTGAAGTAGCATGTTCTGAACACTGTCATGATCATAAATTAAATGTACTAACTCTTTTTGAAATATTATTGCTAAGAGTCTTTATATAGAATCAGATGGTTCTGTAATTTTATTTTACTCTTGTATTAATACATGAATGTTCTATCACATTTTCTTAATAACCATCAAAGGAAACAACTCTAATACTTTAAAAGTTAATAAATTATTTATGTATCCTTTAGAGAAATTTAGAGATATCCTCTCATGTAATTTCCTCCTTCTAATAGGCACAGAAGTAGTAACATCCAGTGCCTATATCTTGGCTTGAATTTCTTTAAGTTATCCTCACGTAAGCAATGCTGTTAAGCATGTGTTGTATAGAAAACAACCTAGAGGGATACATAACAAAGAGCTAACAGTGGATACTCAGGAAGTGAATGGGGGAGGGTTTTAAAGATGTTTTACAGCCTTTGTGTGTTATTTTTATAATCAAAATATATTTGTGTATATGTGTGTATATATATGTAAAATAAAATATGAGGTTGTACAGAGTAGGTTTGGGCTCTATTACTACAGGTTGTGATGGTCTTCACCTTCATCACAAAGGTGTTTCACTAGCACAAATCTGAAAAGATTTTTTTGTTGAACTTCAGGTGACATTTCAAGATCTAGTTGTCTATACTACCCAAAGCAATCTATGGATGTGATGCAATCCCTATCAAAATGCCAATGGCATTTTTCACAGAATTAGGACAAATAATTCCTAAATTTACGTGGAACCACAAAGGACCACAAATAGCCATATCAATCTTGAGACAGAAGAACTAAGTTGGAGGAATCATGGTACCTGATATTCAAACTATACTACTAGGCCATAATAATCAAAATAGCATGGTACTGGCATAAAAACAGATATATGGATCAATAGAACAGAATAGAGAGCCCAGAATTAAACTCATGCCTACATGGACAAAGGAGGCAGGAACATACAATGGGGTAAAACCATCTATTTAATAAATGGTGTTGGCAAAATTGGACAGATACCATGCAAAAAAATGAAACTAAACCACCTTCTTACACAGTATATAAGAACAAACTAAAAATTCATTAAAGACTTAAGTGTAAGACCCAAAACCATAAAACTCCTAGAAGAAAACATACGCAGTAAACTCTCTGACATCGCTATTAGTAATATTTTTTTCTGATGTATCTCCTTGGGAACTGGAAATAAAAGAAAAAAATAAACAAATGACTACACCAAACAAAAAAGTTTTTGCACAGCAAAGGAAACTATATTAACAAAATGCAAACACAACTTACTGATTCGGAGAAGATATTTGTCAGTGATACATCTAATAAAAGGTTAATATCCAAAATTTATAAAGAACTTATACAACTCAACACCAAAACCCCCATACAATCTAATTTAAAAATGGGCAGAGGACCTAAATAGATATTTCTCCAAAGAGGTCATACAGATGGCCAATAGACATATGAAAAGATGCTCAACATCCAGAGAAATGCAAATGAAAACACAATGAGATATCACCTCACACCTATCCTAATGGCAATCATTAATAAATCAGCCAACAAGTATTGGCGAAGATGTGGACAAAAGGGAACCCCCATGTGCCCTGGCTGGTGTGGCTTAGTAGATTGAGCGCGGGCCTGTGGGCCAAGAGATCACGGTTCGATTCCCAGTCAGGGCACATGCCTGGGTTGCAGGCCAGTTCCCAGCAAGGAATGCACAGGAAGCAGCCATACATTGATGTTTCTCTCCCTCTCTCCTTCCCTTCCCCTCTGAAGATAAATAAATAAAATCTTTAAAAAAAGAAAAAAAAAAAAGGGAACCCCCATGCACTGCTGGTGGGAATGCAGATTGGTACAGCCACCATAGAAAACAGTATGGAATTGCCTCAAAAAAAAAAAAAAAATAGAACTACTGTATGACCCAGTAATTCCACTTCTGGGAATATATCCAAAGGAACCCAAAACACTAATTTGAAAGAATATGTGCACCCCTGTGTTCATTGCAGTGTTATTTGCAATAGCCAAGATATGGAAGCAGCCTGAGTGTCCATCGATAGACGATTGGATAAAGAAGTGGTACATATAAAAAATGGAATATTACTCGGCTATAAAAAAGAATGAAATCTTACCTAAGGAGTATTGTGCTAAGTGAAATAAGTCAGACATAGAAAGACAGATATCATGTGACTTCATTTATATGAATTTCATTTATATGAATCTCAAGGACAATATAAACAAACCAAACAGAAACAGACCCATGATACAGAGAACAAACTGATTGTTGCCAGGTGGGAGGGGGTGGGAACTGGGTAGAAAAGGTGAAGAGATTTAAGAAGTACAAACTGGTAGTTACAAAATAATCATGGGAGGTGAAGTACAGCATAGGGAATATAGTCAGTAATACTGTAATAACTATGTATGGTGCCAGGTGGGTACTAGACTTACCAAGGGGGTCACTTCGTGAATTATATGAATTCTTACCACTGTGCTGTACACCTGAAACTAGCATGAAATAATACTGAATGTCAACTGTAATTGACAGATTTTTTAAAAACATCTGGTTCACCGTCTTTGTCCAAATAACTCTGAACTGAGGTTCCCAAAGGCACCTGCCCTGCTCTCAACCATGAGGCCCAGGTGGGGTCAGCATGTTCATGGCAAGCTAGGCGAACGGACAGTCATTGGTCGGTCCCTACTGCAGGGGCCAAAGTTTGGCCACCCTGACGCTGCCTTTGGGGGATATTGATTTTAAGCGATTTATTAAGAAATAATCCTCTCTTTAAAGTTCTTTATTAAGAACTTTAGACTCTCCTCCCTTTTCTGCTCAACAGATTCAGACAGAAACCTGCTTCAGGAAGATCTTAGGATGCTGCCTTAGCCTGATCTGGATTAAGTGTGGTAAACAAGTGAGCTTCAGGCTGGGGCCTGTTGGCTGGGTCCCACTGTTTCTGACGGGCCCAGCAAGGATTTTCTTGCCATGTGTATTCCCCTTGTCCTCAGCCACCTGTAAATCATCCCCATTCTCACTTCTGAAATCTAATACCCTGTACCTCCCCTTTTCTGCTTTGTCTAAATATTGTATTGCCCAATATTACCTCACTGTCTTTGGAACATCATGCTTACATGAATTCCCCATGCACATGTACTAAAAAATTGATTTTCTCCTGTTAATTTGTCTCTGTGAATTATTAGCCCATCTAGAAGAACTTAGATGGTGGGAGGAGAAGTATTAATTTTTTTAGCCCCCACAATAATCAGCCAAAGTAAATATACTTACAAGCACAGGAAATAAACTTTATAGAGGAAAAACATAATATAAATAAATTATAATGATTAGCATTAATAATAAATGGAATGCTTTTCAGCCATGTTTTTTCCTCCTCTTTTCTTGCTAGGCCATTTTTTTGATGGCCAGAAAATACAAGTAACAGTTTCATTTTCTTGCTGTTGTCCTTCCGCGGTGGGAAGCATCTTCCCTCAGAGGGGCCCTTCTTATATGAGAAGACCTTGACTGGAATGGTTCTGGGGCAAACAACAAAATGATTCTTGATCTCATGTTCCCCAGTTTGCATGTTATTATTCTATTTTTAAAAGATTTTATTTATTTGTACTTTTAGAGAGAGGGAAAGGGAAAGAGAAAGAGAGGAAGAGATACATCAATGTGTGGTTACCTCTCTCACGCCCTCTACTGGGCACCTGACCAGAAACCCAGGCATGTGCCCTGACTGGTAATTGAACCGGCGATCCTTTGGTTCTCAGGCCAGCGGTCAATCCACTGAGCCACAGCAGAGAGGGCTGCGTGTTATTATTCTGCCCCAAAACACATTTAGAGACTCTGCTGGAGGCGTGCAGGTACTTCATAGTAGAATTAACAACAGAACTGATAGTCTTTGCTTTACACTTGCTTCAAAAGGAATAGTGCTGCAGACTAAACATTTGTGTCACCCCCAAATTCATATGTTGAAACCTTATCCCCAGTGTGATGGTGTTAGGGGGGCACCTTTGGCAGATGATCAACTCATGACAGTAGAGCCCTCAAGATCTCAAGATTGGGATTTATCCCCTTTTTTTAAAAAGACACCCCAGAGAGCTCCTTGCCCTCTCCCGTGTGAGGACGCAGCAAGAGGATGGCTGTCTAGGAACCAAGAAGTGAGCCCTCAACAGACATTGAATCTTCCAGTGCCTTGATCTTGGACTTCCCTCCTCCAGACTGTGAGAATTAAATATTTGTTGCTTAAGCCACCCAGTCGGTGGCATTCTTGTCATAGCAGCCTGAATGGGCTAAGACAAATAGGATATAAAATCTTTGAAGTCCTGCTTTGATAACCCTAGGTCTCTCCTGACCTGTGTCCAGTCCATTAGCAAATCTTCCCAATTCTCTTTCCAAAATGTCTCCGATGAGTCTGCTTCTCTCCACCCTCCCTGCCACCGCCCTGGTGCTGGATGGCAGGAGAGATGTCTGTCATCTCCCCAGAACCATTGTAACAAGCGCACACTGGCTTTCCTCTTGTTCAACCCAGTCTTTTACCACATAGCAACCGGAGTGGCCTTCCCAAAACAGAAGTGTGACCATGTCTACCTCCTATTTATTATTATAATTTTTTTAAGTCAGGTCTGTTGAGATATAATTTACCTGCAGTAAAATTCACCCTTTTAAGTTATACAATTCCAAGAATTTTAACAAATGCTCTCTGTGTTAAACCTCCATCATGGTCACGACATAGAACAGTTCCATTAACCCCCAAATTTATTTGAGCCCCTTTATAAACAACCTTTCTCCACCTGTAGACTCTGGCCCCTGATCTGTTTCCTGTCTCTATAGTATGACCTTTTCCACAAGGTCACATAAATGTAATCATACACAACACAGCCTTTTGAGTCTGGCTTCTTTCATTAACAGAATGCATTTGAAAATTATTCATGTTGTTGCATGTATCAGTAGTTCACTCCTTTTTATTGTCAAGTAGTTATTCCACAATATAACTGTTTATCGACCAGTTGGTAGACATTTTTGTTGTTTCTAGTTTTTGGTGACTATTATGAAACTACTGTGAATATTTGTGTACATGTAACTGTGCAAACTGGGTTTTGGCCACTTGGCTCGCTCCTTGAATCCACATGACCCAACGGTTTGTGTTGAAGGAAACAGGTTTTTATTAACAGGGTTCCACCCTTGGGGGTGCTGAGAAAACTCCTGCTTGGAGCCCTTTTCTCCCATGAGACCCAGAACTTTCGATGTTCCCCAGAAAGCTACAAGCCAAAAGCACGCCCAGAAGTTCCCCACATCCTTATCTGTCCATAAGCTGGTCACACAAACAGATCTCCATCCTCTCTGGAACATGCGCTTGTGGGTTTCAGAGTCGTCATCTTGCAGCAGCTCTCTGCTTCAGGATCTGGGGTGCACTGCTCTCAGTCTCCATGTAGCTGTCCGGGATCCTTGAACCTTTCCAACAGACTTACAGACCTACAGACCGACTTACAGACAGGCAGGTAGCCCTCATGTTTATCGGTGCACTAAAATTTAAATGCTTGGCTCAGAAATTCCTGCAGGACCAATATCTGGCTCTTCTTATTGTGTGGTAGTGTCTGTCATTTTTGTCATCTCCCCAGTGTCTTTGATCCTTTTTTAGCTGCCATCTTTAGTCAGGGCAAGAGTGTCCCAGGCATGCACAGGTGTACCTGTATCTGTCCGTCCTGGGTGGGGCATCTGGCCTCCACAGCTCACACAAGTGCTACTTGAGCTTCCACCCTGGCTACGTCATGAGTCGCTCTGCCAGCACCTATTCTCACAGTCACATTCACAGTTCGCCCCAGGCAGTAGCCTTCTTCCACAGCTCCTCCCTTCAGAAAGGTACGGGCTGTCAATCTGCCTTTGTTGTGCAACATGCCTCAAACCTGTACTTTCCGCTGTTCAGTGGACACTTCCCTCCCCACCCACCTTTTGGGGGTTCCCCTACTTTCTGGGGACCAGTGCTCCAACCTACCCTGTTACATACAGGTTTGTTGGAGTTTTATTTTAGGGGGGACATATGGATCCATTTCTCTCAATTCAATATGTAGAAGTGGAATTGCTGGATAATATGGTAAATATATGCTCAACATTACAGGAAGCTGATGCTCTGCCTTCCAAAGCGGCTGTACTACTTTTAATCCCAGTTGCTCCACATCCTCCTCAGCAGTTGATATTATTAGATTTTAAAATTTGAGCCATTCTGGTTTTAATTTGCGTTTCTGGAATGACTAATAATGTTGAGCATATTTTCATATGCTTAGTTACTATCCATATCTTTTTTTGGTAATGTGTCCAAATTTGTTACCCATTTTTAAAAAATTGGGTTCTTTTATTATTAGGTTGTAGTATTGCTTTAAATAAAAAATTCTGAATAGGTAATACAGTCACATGGTTGAAAAAATTATTTTAAAAATTGATTCATTGAGACAGTATTCATCTCTGTCCCCATTAATCGCTGACTGTGCTGCCTCAGTCAGAGAACAGTCTCATTAATTTGGGTTTTCTTCCAGGATTTCTTTATGTAAATACAAATATGAATTTCCATCTCCTTTCCATCTTTACACCAGAAATAATCTAGTTTGTACACTGCTTAGCACCATATATCCTAGAGAGTATCCTCAGACTTAGGGGTTTTTTTGTTTGTTTTTATAATTAAATGTGATTCTATTGCAGGGACTTATGTAATAGTCCCCTATCCATGAACGTTTGAGTGGTTTCCAATTATTTCTTTACAAACAACACTATAATGAATTAACTTGTACGCAGGTTCTCTGGTATGTGTGCAGTTATATCTGTAAGATATATTCTAGAAGTGATTTTTTGCACTACTATTTATTAAAGTATGGCCTCACTTAACTCCTATGCAAATTCCCTCCATTATTTCACCTTAGCTCAAGGGCCTTGTGTAAACCCTATTTATGAAAAAGAAAGTCGGGGTGTGTGTGTGTGTGTGTGTGTGTGTGTGTGTGTGTGTGTGTGTGAGTGAACGGGGTCAGCACGGGAGGCTGCAAGTGGAGAGCGCCCCCCAATTCCGGCTCTGCCCGCCCAGAAAGGTGCAGGGAGAGGGCTGAGAGGGGCAGCCCAGCACCGCAGTTCTCCCGTGCGGTGACGCGCTGCACCCCACGTCAAACCTCCTCTCCGCTTCTGTTACAGGGGACATTCCCTGCTGTGTCTGTGTCTTCTGGCTTCCCATCTCTATCTGACAAAAGAAAGACCTTTTTTTTCTGATCTGTGTTTCAGTCTCACCAACAATTTATGGAGTTCGCTCTTCTGAAGTTTTCCTTTTGATCATTGTTCACTCTCAGTTAATTTGCTCAAGCGAAGAGCAAAATCTTGGGAGGAGATTAGCAACGGGAAGGCTCACATTTAACTTTATCAAATGAAGTGTTTGTGAATTTGATCATTCACTTCGCACTCAAGGGGGAATTTAGGATGTAGTAATATAACCTCTTTGATATTTAACAATCTCATTGCTTGTCTCAGTCATTTATATGTTAAAGAACTACATGGACTTTAAATACCAATTATTCCGTTAAACCTTATTCATATGCTAAAAACAAAAAGTCTTTAGGCAGAACTCGACTGCTAATCAGACTGCCTTCTGATGAGCCCCATCTTACCTTTGGTGTTAGAGAGACCTTGTAGCTTCGGCGTTCCTCCGCGCAGGCAGGTGCCGTGCTACTGGGAGCTGCTTGTTTACTCTGAGGAGGTGCAGGAGAAGGTGAAGGCAGGGAGCGTTGCCCGGACGTGTGCCACCGGGTCACCTCTCCTGCACAAGTCACTTTCAGACCGAACTGCTGCAGCAGAGACCATAACATTTCCCCTTTCACATTGTTTATTTCGAGAGACATGGGAACCATCACGAAGAAGATTCATAGGCTTAAAATGTAAACCCTGCGAGTCTACTTTGATTGAATTAATGAAGATGTGACTTTGGAGTCTCCTCTTCCTTGTTGCACCTCTGCCCAGAGAAATGGCAGGGACTGAAATTTATGGGAATTCTGACCTCGGGGCCAAGAAGTGCAGGAGAGTGGAGACGGTGGGGAGCAAGGAGACTGGCCCCTGCCTGATACGGTGTATTTCCCAGAAGAGAAAATAATGTTACCTGCAGCTCTGGTTTCCACAGCACTGTTTTTAAACACTGAGAGATTTGTTACTTCTCTTGAAATAGCCTAAGGCTTGTGGAAGACACAGGAATTCATTTAAGTGAATTCCCTTCCTTTCCAAGCCTTTATAGGCTGATAACCTATCACTTTATCTGGAAAAAAGATATCTTGAAGCACTGAGAAAACCCCTACTCTTAATATTGTAGACACAAACTACATGTGCCTAGTCCAAGCAAAGTTTTAGGGGGAAATGATCACTCTTTGGTCAAAATTTTTTGTGAAAAAAATTTTATTGCAGAAGATCAATTTTTGTCAATTCTATTAAGCTAACAGGGACAAGGCTGAAGGCTGAAAGAAGTCTTAGACTAAGTCATGAAAGCTCCAGATTAAAAAATATTTTTTAAATAGTCTCATTGAGAAATTTTTCAAATGAGAGTCACACTTGAATGAATGAATGCTGTATCAAATTATCCGGAGACAAAGAAGAGAAGCCATTCTACCAGAACAAATGCAGCCTGCTTTGTTTCCAGGACAAATCATTCTTGCAGCCAGTTTGGAAAATGTCACTTTTAAGTCAATGAGAGTTGTGTTCAAGTAAGAGGGGGATGCAAGACCTTATTATATTCACTAGGATGTGATGTTTTGCCTCTGAATGGTTTCTACAGTGCATGAAAATTCCTCTTTCGTTGGGGGGATGTGTGTGTCTCTTTAATGTCTTAAACTGTTTTCAGGTTTTACAAAGTACTTCAGTTTTTGCATTGAAAGGGCAGACTCGATCACACTGGAGCACCAGCTGTCCAGCTACAGAACTTCGGACTTTTTGGACAAGACTTTTGAACTCTTAACCTGGTAAAAATAGATCCACTGGCTAAAATGGGGAAGTTGTGTTCTGGAAGCGATCCAAGCCTTATCGTGGTCCTACCCAGCCATTTTCTCTGTCTTTCTGTGACACCAGCCCTGGAGTTCTGGAGGGATGGAGTTGATTTGAACAGGGACGAAGTTCAGTAGGGGTAGGAAGTTCAGAGGTGAGACTGAGCAAAACTGACAGGAAGTCAATCCATCGCCCAGAATTGTCAGACTGGCTGGCAAGGGTGGATTCATAGGTCAGCTCAAGCAGTTTGGCCTTCTTGGTTCATTTTGGCAAATGATAAATCCTCCAATACTATCGGCAAACTCATGAAGTCAATTTGTTTTTGTTGCCAACATTAAAATAAACTTTTTGGGGGGTGGGTTTTACTAACAGAGATTACATGCTAAGCAACAGTCCAAACTCCTCAAGCTCTTCTGGCAGATATAATAAAACACTTAAAATGACTGGTGATTTAAAAAAAATTATTTTGGAGTATGATTTTTCTTTATCCGCCACACATGGGTGTGGGACCAGCCAGCTCTGTGTCTCCACCACTCCTACCAGTTTCAATGTGGTTTCTTCTTTAATTTCATAGGTGTAGGACTCTCATTCAGCTCAGTTTCAGGCGGTTCTGAATGATGGTTGTTCTGTAGTTTAGTTGTAATTTTGATGTGGTCGTGCTAGGAGGTGAGCCATGTTTACCTATGCCTTCATCTTGAGCAGAAGTCCACCTGATTTCCTTTAAAGACAAGCTTCTCCATGGAGATAGGAGGACGTAAACCAGGCTGCCAGTGTCAAGCCATCCTTGCTCAATGACAAGTACGACCCAGGCAGACACCAGCCTGGGCAGAAAATTGACATCACTTTGATATGTGAATGTCTATCTGGAAATAAACAGAGGAAAATACCTGTGCACAATTTTAAAGCAAAAACTCAAAGTTTTGGAAAGACCCAAATGAAATATCTCCTTCTGAAAAGAAGGGAAGTTTTATAGGGCCACAAATTATATACATTGTTGACAAAGATCAAATTAACTACATGACTTTCCACTTCGGTTTTCTGGGAGAGACAAAGCTTTAGAGCAGCAGTGAGCAGGCTGTGGTCAGGAGCCTGCCCATCTTCAGGAAGAGTCAGAAAATGCACTCATGCTGCTGTTCTTGAATATGCCAATGCAAGGAATGGCGCAAATATCAGTGCCAAGTTTTTGTTACAAGTCTAATGATAAAATCATCAGTAATTATAAAAGAATACTAAATATAACAATAGCAATAAGTATATATTACATTTTACTGTGTGCCAGCCACTCTACTAAGAACATTTAACCTTCAAGCAGTTGCCACAGGATTGATATTATTAGCCTCATTTTATAGGTAAAGGCACTGAGGTGAAAAAAAGTATCAAGCTATTTGTTTCTTGGTAGAGACAGTATTGGAATCTAGGCAGTATAACTCCAGAGCCTGAAGATTTAACCTTTAATAAGAGCTAACAGTTCATGGAGCACACTCACCCTGTGCAAGGCAGGTACTGTCCTAACTACATTCTTACTATCACTTTACCGATAAAGAAACAGAAGTAGAATCATTTTTCCAAGGTCATACTGTTACGGGTGGAGGTGAGATTTAAACCCAGTCACTTTGACCCTAGACTCTGAGCACTTAATGTCTAAGGTTGAGAATATACATATTTCTCATGGGAATTAGTAAAGGTATTTTTTTTAATGGAATTGACCATTCTAATGAAGCAGTTGGTTAGATAGCTTAGGTGTTCTCCGAACCGTGGCAGCGAACTGAATGGTTGGGCTTTTTGCTGGTTTGTACTGCCCTCTGGTGGTTGATAGAAAATTCTGATACTATGGCTATTTGATGACAAACAGAATGTTGTCCCTTGTGGACACTTTTTAAACACAAAGTTTAAATCATGAACCAGTATTAACAGTATTTGTACTTTTAGTATCTTTTGACTGAAAAATAGATAGAAACAAAGAACTACCATGAATTTAGAACCTCTTATGTGAATATATTTTTACTAATCTCAGAAGTATACAGATACATTGGAAACAAGATGATATATATATGTATGTATGTATCATATTTTTCTACTGTGCATATGTATATGTACATCAACACAGTTAATTAACAATTTAATACATATACATATACATGTGTTTATGTGATTTATTTATGTCTTGGCTATAAGCAACGCTTGAGGTACACTGACGGGTTGGAAAGCCCTCAGAACAGATTTCCCTTCCGGGTTCCTCGGCTAGAATTTCAATAAATACCCACGTCTAAACCAATCACAGGCAAGGAGAACTGAATTAACACAAAGTCTTAGATTAACCAGTATATTCTCCTGAGCTGGGCCCTCTCCCGTGAGAGGCGGAGCCCTGAAGAAAACCGGTGTTCTGTCCACAGGAAGGAGCCGTGCTGCTGCAGCACAGAGCAGGCTCCCCAGTGCTCTCTTGAGCCCCATCTGCAGCCCGGGCAGACCTTGGAGACGGTGGCCTGCAGTGGGAGGGTAACGGGAACAACCCTTCTAGTACGCACTGTCTGAAGGGAATTTAAAAACAGCAGAGAAGCCAACTACAAAGGGGCCTGCTTTTCATTACCACCATCAGCCTGAAATTCTAAACCATGACACTGATAAAATAATTCTCCCTGAAATTTTTTTTCTGGTAAGATTCTAAACAACCTCTTTGGTTTCTGCTTAGGCAAATAATATATTGTTCAATTAACACGATTTAATGAATCACTTATCCTTTCGTAAACATTGTGTTCAATGTCGTGGAAGTTAACTGGGAGAACTTCCAGTTACACAGCTGGCCTGTGACACACGCAGACCCAGCTACAAGCGTTTGAAAAATACAAACATATTTCAGGAGTAAGTCCGTGAAAACTGGAATCATTAGGCCTCAATTTGGGAACAGCTGAATCACATATTCCTGAGTCTAAACTGTAGATCCGAAATAGTCAATAACAGTGATTATAAAGAACAAACAGAATTCCAGCAACCTTATTTCTGTCATTCAATGCAACCACACAAACATGAGTGCAAGCAGCCAGAACCAACCCAGAACAATTTGCAGTGAAGTGCTGAGTTTTAGAATTGTTCACTGAAGACTGGCACATAGAAATGGTGGAGAACACCATTATCTCTCCAGAACCAAGGCATGAGAAAATGGACAATTCAAAGGAGAATGCAGGAGGAAAGACAAAAGATGCTGCTCTCGCATTGCCAGGAGAAGTCAAAAAGACGATGTTCGAATGGCTCAATCACTTTCATCAGGAACCAAATCCTCATTTTAAGGTAAAGGATCAAACACAATTGACATTTACTGTCATTTAGCCACCCTGTCTGATTTCTGCAAAAGAAAATTGGGGAAGTGTTTAACCAAATACAGTAGAAATTTATGATGAATTTTTGGTAAAGAAAATTTAGGGTTCTTTTTAACTGCAGAGACATTTGAAAACTGCTATAATTCATCCTGAAGAAACAAAGACATGGACAGTGTCACAAACTCTGGGGTTTATTGTGAAAGGGGATTATTATGAATCTCTACCAATCTCATTCTTATGTTAAGTTTTTCTTAACTATTTGTGCACAAATTGCTTCATTTGGAAGCATTTCAAAATTAAAATAATTGAAAGTGTACTTTTCATGTTTAATATGAGTGGAGACAGCTGCATTCTTTCTTTGTGAGACACATGAAGAAGGTTGAATTTGACCGTCATTGAGAAACGAGAGAAGCGAAGGCCTGAGAATGGGAACTGCAATGTCAGTCATTTCCGCACAAGGTTTTGCTCCTTCTCATAAAAAAATTCATGTTCTTAAAGGTATTAATCCATTGCATATTTCCTTTTGTGTCCTATAACTTTTATTTTATTTCTTTATTAAAATTTTTTTACTGACAATCATATTGATGACTGCTGAAGCCCCGTGGATAGCGCCACCTCAATGAAGTCTTTGTAGCCTTCAGGCTACGAGGGGGTAGAGGGAAGCAGAGGTAGGACATCCATGAGGTTCCTGGGGTCCATTTTAAGGTGGGTCTTTCAATGTCAGGCTTAACTGGGATTGGACAAAGTTAACAATATAATAGTTTAGTATTGATTAATACAGTGAAGTTAGGATTTTGAAGTGAGTCTTCAAAAAGTAAACAATTATTTGATAAGCACAGAGGTGCTAACTATTGCTTTGAGAAGAAGCTACTTACTTAGTGTTACGGAAGGAGTGTTTGTTTCCCCCCAAATTCATACGTTAAAGTCCTAACCCCCCCCCATTGATGGTATTTGGAGGCAGGGTCTTCAGGAAGTAATCAGGTCTAAATGAAGTCAGGAGAGTGGAGCTCCTGAATGGGATCAGTGTCCTTACAAGAAGAGGAAGAGACACCAGAGCGTTTCTCACATGCATGCACGGAGGAAAGGCCGTGGTGTAAGGACATGGTGAGGAGGCAGCTGTCCACAAGCGGAAGAGGGCTCTCACCAAGGACATAACCAATCGGCACTTTTATCTTGGACTTCCCAGGCTCCAGAACTGAGAAAATAAATGTCTGTTGTTTAAGCCACAGTCTATAGTATTTTGGTATAGCTGCCCAAACTAAGGCACTCAGTAAGGGCAAATTGATAGTCTATTGTTTGGATAAATAAAGTTTTTCAGGAAATTCAACTTTATCTTTTTGATCAATAATTTTCTGGAAGAGAAAGTTATGTTACTGCAGGCTGTGGACAGTTTCAGTTCCCAATATTTGCAAAGTTAATGAAATAAAATTGACACTCTGCATTTCTTCTCTGGCTATCATCTTTACTCATTTCATTTCATGATTATTTCTGGAAATAATTTTGTTGTTTAGAGGAGCAGTGTTAAAAATTATTTATTCTGGTTGCCCATTATGCAAGGGAGGCCTGCTAAAGGGATCATATCAAAGGAGCCTACAGCGGCCCTGCCTGGTGTGGCTCAGCTGGCTGGGCATCACCCCTCCGAGTGAAAGGCTGCCGGTTAGATTCCCAGTCAGGGCACATGCCTGGGTGGTGGGTTCACCCTCACCCGCCGTTGGGGCGTGTATGAGAGACAACCGATCAATGTTTCTCTCACATCGATGTTTCTCTCCTCTATTTCTCCCTTCCTTTCTCGCTCTCTAAAAATAAAATAAATTAAAATCTTTATGTAAAAAACACCTACAGTGGTGTGGGGTGGGAGCAGCAGGGTCCTGGCTGCATATCCACAAAAGGAAGTGAGGTTAAACAAGCAATTCCAGAGGAGTTATGCACCATGCAACTTCTTTGGTGTGTTAAGAATACTAATTTGTACACCTAAGTTCATAGCAGCATTGTTCACAATAGCCAAAAGGTAGAAGCAACCCCAATATCCACTGACATATGAATGGATAAACAAAATGTGGTGCATCCATACAAGAGAATATTGATCAGCCTAAAAAGGAAGAACATTCTGTCCCATGCTGAGACATGGATGAACCCTGAGGACATTGTACTAAGTAAAACAAGTCAGTCACAAAACAACAGATACTGTGCGATCCCACTTATCTGACGCACCTAAAGTAGTCAAATTCCTGAAGACAGGAAGCTGAAGGGTGGTGCCAGGGGAGGGGCGAGGGAAGTGGGAATTGTTGTTTCAGGGGTGTAGAATCTGTTTTGCAAGATGACAAGAGTTCTGGAGCTTGGTTGTACATCAGTGTGAACATATTTGACACTATTGAGTTTTACATTTAAAATGGTTAAGGTGGTAAATTTAATGTTGTGTATATTTTACCACATTTTTAAAAAAATATTAATTTTTACATGGAAACATTAAAAATTCACCAAAATGTGCATAACTTTACTTTGTATCATTTCTTTTAAAAGGGGGGACCACCACTGAAGCTGACCTCAAAGTATCTGTGTGTGAGTAAGAAAAGGCACCTTTTCCTCAGACGCCTTGCTGCAATTGGCTGAAAAATTATTCCAGTGCAGGCACAACTCTACAGGGATCCTGGTGTGAAGGGTGCCCCTGCAGTTGTGTAATGTGCTATCTGTGTGGACATTTGCAGGCGCTGACAGAGAGCTTCACAAAATGCAAGAGCCCAGGCCTCTGCACTTCTGAGAGGCTCTGCGAACAGTCCAGGGTGTGAGTGGTGGCCTTTCCAAACTTCAGGACGTAGGGAAGCATGAGACATTTGTTGATATGGACAGTGTGGGCTCTCCCAGTCCTAGCAGTTGCGATGCTGTTGCATCAAAGTGAGTAAGTAGGTCAAAAGCGAAGCCTCCAAGTGCTGCGCTGGCAGCGCAGGAGGCGGCTCTGGGTCAGAAGTGGTGGGAGGGACGCCAGGGCAGGAAGGCGTTATCACCAGGGGGGCCGTATTCACCGGTAAACAGATAGGCATTACCTGGAACACTGAAAATCCCTGCACAGAGAGGGAATTTTTTAATTTTGGGGGACTGCCTAGAACTCCAATGACTTTCTTTAGGACTTACAGATGGTTAGAACTACAAATAACCTTAGACATCACCATGTTCAAATCTCTCATTTCTCAGATGAGCCTAGAATGTGAGGCGACTCGGCCACGGTCACGCACCAACAGCTGGTATGTGGCTTTGCTCTCCCTCTGGCACCTGGAGGAGGAGAGGGTTCTCAAAGGAGGGAAAGGGCATCAGGAAAGGGCGGATAGAAGATTCCCGAGACCTGGGTGCCTCACTTCACAGTCACTATAATCCCCCTTTCCTAGAATCTCTAAGCCCAAGAAAGGAAAGGTGAATGGGGAGGGAGAAGGAGGAAGCACACAAATATTGATAATACAGAGAAGCGTATTAAAACTTAAGAAGAAACAATAAGTAGTGTATATTAGAATTTTTATCAACTCATTCACTGAATATATTGAATACCAACTTGTGGTAAGAGTTATGTACTTGTGGACTTACCTTGTAGTGGGGGACAGAAGTAGGTAAACAGATCAGTTATAAGAAAACCTGAAATATGTGGTATTAGTTGTATGACTCCAGTGCAAAGGAGACCCTGAGGAGGGAACGACTCTTCCGACAAAGGCCTTTGGAGAGGACGGGATATTGGAGCGGATTGTGAAGGGTGAATAGGAGTTTGGCAGGTGGGAAGGTCCTAGGAACTCTGGGCGGAAGAAGAGCCTGTGCCATGGGCAAAGGCTGCAGAGTGACTGCAGGTATAATGGCTTTCAGAATGACAGCAGGGTCATGTGACAGGGGCCCGCTGTGATTAGTAGAGCACAGGAGGCATCAGGGACCAAGCCAATGAGGCAGGATTTTATCCTGTCGCTTCTGTGCGAGTCAGCCGGACCGGTGGAGGGCGCCGAGCCCCACCCTCTGCAGCCATCTGCTCCTTCACACACCAGTGGTGCCTGCTGCCACTCCCCAGCCCCCAGGGCCGCTGCACTGACATCCGAAACAGTGGGGAAGGCTTAGAGAAAGTGAGGCCTGGGTGCTGTGACCCCACGCAAACTCCCACCTTGTGGTTGGGTCTGAAAATACGATAGATTATGGCTTCTGCACACAGGACTAGTCTCTAGCTGTAAGGGGTAAACAAGAAATGTCTTTTCATCCCTTCCAGAGAAAGGAACTGCATCAAGAAGCAGGAGAAACTGGCCATCTGGGTGCAAGCAGAGAAGACGGCTAGTGGAAGAGAAAAGGCTCGAACTTGGAAGTGGCTGGATACTAGGCGAACCAGGTAGGGTGAGCTGGAAGGTTGCCGCCAGCCTCTGTAGGAGCAGAGTGTGAGATGACCTCTTGGACCCTCCACCTTTGGGCTCAGGTAGCATTAGTCTTACCAGCTGAGAATGCACTCAGCTGAGTTGAAAAGAGTTCCTTGTTTGATAGCCCTCAGCTCAACTTCAGTAAATAATTCTTAAATGGAGTCAGACTGAAGTGATTAACCTATGAGATGCTTTACTTACAACTGTGTACACCTGAATACAGCCCCATGGCTTGCTGCAAAATTAGGAACAAAAGCTGCAGATCATTTCTGGACATGTTAAAATCGGGAGAGGAAGGAGCAAACTGGGTGTTGCAGGAGCTGGACCCCAGAGCGCAGGTGGGGAGTCAGGCAGAGCTGCACTGCAGGGCAGGCCTCGGAGCCCTTTCTGCAGACCCAGGAAAGGTGTTTACCCTTTGGCGGCCCAACAGAGAAACCTGAGTGTCCCAGGAGAGAGGTGGTGGTAGTGGCAGCAGAGGGGACACTGGAGAAACTTGTACAACTGGATGGAAGTTTCTCAATATTTTAAATAACTACTGTGGCCATACTGGTGCACCTGCTTATAAGGGTGAGAAGTGAGAGGTGAGGAGGCAAGTGTCACAGAAGGACTTGCAAAGGTATGTTTGTTCATGGCATAATAGATTGCTCTGGAATCCGAGCTTGGAGAAAAGAGGAGGTAATAATACTGCAATAAGAAACTGTTTCTTCTGGCTGAGATGGAGGCATAGGTAGACACACTGTGCCTCCTCACACAAAGTGGGGACAACAACAATTTAGAAACAAAATAACAACCAGAACTGACAGAAAATTGAACTGTATGGAAGTTGGACAACCAAGGAGTTAAAATAGACACATTCATCCTCACTGATAGGAAGGGCGGAGTTGGGCAGCCGGGCTGAGAAGGGTCACAGCACAAAAAGTGGTGGCACCCGGTGAGACAGACCGCACAACCCAGGGTCCCAGTGTGGGGAAATAGAGCCCCAGGACACTGATTGAAAACACCTGTGGGGTTGAGGTGCCGGGAGAGACTCCCAGCCTCACAGGAGAGCTCGTTGGAGAAACCTATGGGGTCCTAGAAAGTGCACAAGCCCACTCACACGGGAATCAGCACCAGAAAGGCCCAGTTTGCCTGGGGGAAGCAGCGAAGGGACTGAAATCCAACAAAGAGTGGAGCAAGTGCCATTGTTCCCTCTCTGCCCACACATACTGCATCACAATCCAGCAACTGGGTTGCCCTGCCCTGGTAAATACCTAAGGCTCCGCCCCTCATATGCAACAGGTGGGACAAGACAAAAAAAATGGCCCAAAAGGAAGACCAGATCAAAGCTCCACAGCAAATACGACTTCCACAGCAAATACAACTAAGCGACCAAGACATAGCCAACCTATCAGATGCACAGTTCAAAGCACTGGTGATCAGGATGCTCACAGAATTGGTTGATTTTGGTCACAAATTATATGAAAAAATGAAGGCTTCGCTAAGTGAAATGAAGGAAAATGCACAGGGAACCAATAGTGATGGAAAGAAAACTGGGTATCACATCAATGGAGTGGGCCAGAAGGAAGAAAGAAACAACCAAACGGAAAAGAAGGAAGAAACAAGAATTCAAAAAAATGAGGAGAGGCTTAGGAACCTCCAGGACATCTTGAAACGTTCCAACATCCGAATTATAGGGGTACCAGAAGGAGAAGAGGAAGAGCAACAAGTGGAAAAGTTATCTGAACAAATAATAAAGGAAAACTTCCCCAATCTGGCAAAGGAAATAGACTTCCAGGAAGTCCGGGAACCTCAGAGAGTCCCAAAGACGTTGGACCCAAGGAGGAACACTCCAAGGCACATCATAATTACATTACCCAAGACTAAAATGAAGGAGAGAATCCTAGAAGCAGCAAGAGATAAGGAGACAGTCACCTACAAAGGAGTTCCCATCAGACTGTCAGCTGATTTCTCAAAAGAGACCTTGCAGGCAAGAAGGGGCTGGAAAGAAGTATTCCAAATCATGAAAGGCAAGGACCTATATCCCAGATTGCTCTATCCAGCAAAGCTTTCATTTAGAATGGAAGGGCAGATAAAGTGCTTCTCAGATAAGGTCAAGTTAAAGGAGTTCATCATCACCAATCCTTTACTTTATGAAATGTTAAAGGGACTTATCTAAGAAAAAGAAGATAAAAAATATGAATAATAAAATGAGAGCAAACTCACAATTATTAACAACCACACCTAACACAAAAACAAGAAGAAGCTAAGCAATGAACTAGAACAGGAGCAGAACCACAGAAATGGAGATCACATGGAGGGATAGCAACAGGGGAGTGGGAGGAGGAGAGAGGGGGAAAAGGTACAAAGAAAAAGTAGCATAGATGGTAG